>VYZP01004891.1:0-21570 GCA_013400635.1 Hypocryptadius cinnamomeus | reverse complement strand
CAGCTGAAAGTAATGGTGAAGGGAAAGGGAGATGCCGATAATTCATTCATTGAAAATGTTCAAATTCTGACTATCACACAAATTATTATTTTCCTGGAGCTTTGTGTAGTGGGATGAGCTCAGTGTAGCTGCTCTCAGAAACCTGAGCCCTTCCAGTGCCTGACCCCACTTCTGATAACACCTACTTCCCTGCATCAGAGTTTGTCCTGGCAATCCTCACATTTTCAAACTTATGTCCCTAATGTCTTTTTTGTTAAATTTATTGAAAGAAATAACCAATCCATGCATCTTGCTCTCCTTTTTCAGTTGTTTAGCTAAGTCATTAAAGAGTGAAAATAATTCTTTACTTGTAGTGGACCACTGATCCCAATGCGGGTTGATAATGAAATTATCTCTGTGGCTGTGGCTAGGGCAGGAGAGTCAAATGGGTAAATTTGCAGAATTTCAATGAATTCTTAACTCAGTACCCAATTTACCACAAATAAAGCATTTGCCCTCTGTAAGTATTTACCTGGAAGTGTTTAGTCATCCCCGGTGGGCTTTCCTCAGTTTCATGCAACCCTGTCTGGGAAAATCTAGCAAGGCACTGCTAGATAGGCACATTTTAAGGCTGTGAAGTCTTCAACAAACTCTTGCCTTTTAATCCACTTTTCTCTGTAAGAACAATAAGCTTGCAGTATTTCTTCTCTTTACCTTTAAAGGAAAAATGCTGATACATATGTATTGGGAATCAGTTATCCACCAACTTTTGCTGATGGTGCAATTTACCAATTGGCAACAATTAGTCCTAAATTTTCTGTTTCCCCTGACACTGCTCTCCTATAAATTTTGGTCATAAATTCTGAATAAACACTACTTAAATCCCCCTGATAATAAGAGGGATTAATAGCAGCAAAACCCAAATTACTATTATGTGCCTTATAAATTAACACAAAGGTGATAGATAGCTGAAAACTGCTTATTTGTGCACTGGGGCTGATTCTCCACTGTTTAACAACTTAGCCTGCCGTATGTATTAGTAGTATAGTGCTGTAATGTAAACCTGAATTGTCTATTCTCCAGCAGTACAATTTGTTAATTAATATCAGGACCCCACTGTGTGGATGCTTCATGGGGAGCAGCCCAAATTACAAAGAACTTCAGTTGAATATAAAAAGAATTGTAAGCAGAGACTTGAAGAATTATTTCATCAAAGCCATGTGTCAGATCAGTAACAGAGTTGTGGGAAAAGTCTGTTCACTGCTTTCTGTAATGGAGGCTCAAGGCATAAAATTTTGTCATCTTTGTGCTTTTGGAAAGAGTTGTCTATGGTCATGTATGGAAAGCTTTAAAATCTCTCCAGGAAGGAGCTTCTACACAGCTGTCTATTTTAGAGGAGTCTCTCAGAACTGGGTCCAGTTGAGCAATGCTTGGTCAATCTTCACTCTCATCTCTTTCAGACATTCATTTCACTGAGGAGCGAATGCAGGCATTCTTTAGTCAGATCATCGAGTGCCCTCATTCCATCCTGAAAAGAACTTAGGAAGGTGGTTTTTTTCTAAGTGATATGTGGAAGTCAAAGACTTTCTCCAAAATACTTTTTTTTAAATGAATGCAGCATTCTTTAAATGCCAAGATTTTTTTTCTTTGACCAAGTAGCCAGAAACTTTGCAATTGCTACTTCTAAAGATAATAGTGCATTTTTCAAATATTGGCTTTATTAGTAAACCAGCAAAGACCTAAAAAAGTTTCTCCAAATTAATACTTTGAGGAATGATTCCCCACTACAAATAGCTTCTATGATATGCTGGGTTGAAGAAAGATAATATAGGGGAGGATAATTTTCCAATGTAGTTGCCTGTGTGTGTTCCTCTCCTGCCAATTTAAAGATACCCTTGGTGATATTTTCAGCTGATAAAAATTTTGCATTGCTAATGAAATGTGAAATTGCTGCCTTAAGACTGAGCAAGCCCAAATTTCTAGCTTCTAAAGCCTTGTGGCCACCTTAATGAAAATGTGCTGGCAGCAGCCATCGCCAGAGTGTCCATGAGAAAGGATCCTCTCTGTTTGCTTCTTGGGAACAGAATTCATGTGCACTTCTCTGAGTTGTTGAGTTAGTAAAGCTCAACAGGTCTTATTCTTACAAAGAACTCTGGAGTCTCTGACACACTGTTCTCTTTTGCTATTCTCTTTTCCTGTTTATGAATAATTATCTTTAATAATATTCTGAATTCATGATATGTACAAGTACTCCCTGGGGGTCAGATTTTCAGTCTGAGCCCCCCTTGTCTGAAAACGTTACCCTAGTTACTGGTGTAGAGTAATTTTGTTTGGGCTTGTGAAGAGAATTTGGTCCACTGAAGTTTCAATTTCTGGAAGTGATGAACATTTTATTGAGTCTAAATGGAAACATCACTATTGATTTTGGAGGGAGCATGTCAGCTGAGGGTGAGCATTTGGGAATATTTCTCTGTCTCTTCCTAGACAATCTGGTATTTCATTTTCCTTGCCTGAGCGAGGTCATGTCTTTACATGACATTTCTGCACCATGTCAGAGCACCTTGCAATCACTAATATCCCTCAACGAGCTTCTGTTTGAAACCCCCTTTCTTTCTTCACTTTCTTAGGCATGACAAAGGTATAGGATGATGATTTCTTTGTCAACCTGTTACTTGCAGCAGCATTTCATTGAAAGCAAGTTTTCTAGATGCGGGCTGAAATCACTGCATCATGCTTCTTCCCTAAAGGCTGGCTCCAAAAGTGACATTAGTCCAGGATATTTTTTTCCTATGATATCTTCCCACTTCTAATAAAGGGAAGCTTGCAGATCACTGCAGAAAATTGCATTCATTTAAAATATCTGGAGTGGATGTCACATTTGAAATAACATCTGCATTATGTTTAGTGTCTCTTTAAGCACTCTTTTTTTCTCTAAATTGAAGTCTTGGTGCTACATCATTCCCTATAGTTGAAAGGAAGCATTGGATTCTCTGGTTTCTGTGGTGGTTACCTAAAAAATATTAGCAGGAAGGACTGACTCTCTTCCATATTAGAGCATAAAGTTACATCAGATGTCACACACCAACAATTGTTTCTTCTACTCAAACATGACTCTAAAGGCTTGACAACACTGGATATGAGTCTTGGGTTGATATTTTGAAATAAGTGTGAAGTCTTCAGTTGCTGTATGAAGACTGATTCACCACTGAGTGTTTTTCTTTCAGTCAGGATGCATAATTCATTCCTAAAACCCTTCCTCTGCAAGAGGTTTACAATCAATGAGCTTGTGGGCTCTTTGTATGAGGCAGAGCTGCACACAGGGAAATTGCTGAGTTGGGCCCATGATGTCAAACTTCACCTTTCAGACTAATTGTGAGCACTCACTCACTGCACAGAAGCCTGCTGGCTGCAAAGAGCACCCCAGACTCTTGGATTTTTCTCTCTGTAACCTGCTGCATTCTGTTGAAACAGCTTCCATTCTCCTCTTCCCAGCATTCCAGGGTAAGGACAGCTTTTGTTTCTTTTTTTGCTCAGCTACCATGGTGTTCCTGTTCTCCTCTTTTGGGACACAGGGCATGGCACACCAGAGCACTGTTATGGTAAAAGAACTGGAAATTTTGAACAGGCAGATAAAGAGCTTTTTTCCTTTTGCCTCAGTCTGTGTTACATCACAAAATGTGCGTCCAGTGACAAGGACTCAACTATGGCTCTTCTGTGAGTTCACAGTCTCATGTGTTGCTTTGGGCTGAGCTGAAATAATCAGTCAAACACTAAAACAGCCTCAGCTGCATCAGGCAATGTAGTGGTTCCAACATATAGGATAGCAGATTCCAGCCTCCCCCTTGCTGTGGAGGACACACAGTTATTTGGTGTCTTCCATAACAGACTCTCTTGTATTCTTGTTAATTGCCATAAAAACAGAAGGTAGAAGAATATGTTCTATTACTTCACAGTTTGGGTCATCTTTTTGTGTATTCTGCTTCTCCACTTCTGATCTAAGTGACTCTGATATAGCTTTTTTAATGTGCATTTTCTTTTTTTTGGTGCTGTAGAAATGGAATGACTCTTCTGGTTATGGGAGATCCCAGGACTATAGAGAATGTTTTCCTATACAAGAAGTACTCTCAGACATAGTTTTACACCCTTTAATGCATGTCTGTCTGTGAATTTATTCTGAGGGATCACTTCTCCACTCTTACATGACACACTTTGGATGAATGGCTCTGGTTTCAGCTGAAGTTGAGTAGGATTTTTTTCTGTTCTTGTATATTGAATACTTACAGTCATGTAAAGTTGGTGTGGTTTACATACAGTAATATTTTCAAATATTTAAATCTCCAAACTTCTGAAACACTTTTTTTCCTGTAAATTTATATACAATGACCTGAAATACTTTTCTACTGCATAGAAAGAAGGTAACAAGATGTAATCATGTATAGCTGGGCTCAGAATAGTTTTCCCATTGTCTGTTGTGCTAAAAATGTGAATTCTTTTTCCCCTTGTCTCCCTTCTCATTCTTTTTTATTTCTTGAATAAACTATTTTTTATTATCTTTTTAAGCTTTTTATCTAATACTATTCAGTGGCATTACTGTGCCCATTGCCTACTCTCTTCTAGGATTTTTTTTTCCTGAAGTCTTTCATTAATGCAGCACACATATATATTCTTTCATGCCTTCCCTTGGGTTGCATTTTTTCTTGCTGTCCCCTTTTCCTCATCTCCCACTCCTTGTGATAAATACCTTTTTTTTTTTTCATTCTGTTTGTGGATCCTGGCCTTCACAAAAGGCAAAGATACACATTTCACGTCACAAAGAGGATGTCTGTGCTTAAGCACCGAGGGTTTCATTTTGTAAATGCTGAGAGTGCTTGCGGTCTCCAGCAATTCCACACTGGAATATAGGTGCTCACTTCTGAAAATTGGTCTCATTTTCTGTCTTTCTAGCTGATTATAAACTGATAATGAATGCAGGACTTTGCTGGATAAATATATGAATCATTTAACCATTGTACAAGTCTCCAAAACTTGAAAATACCAAATAAAACATACAGATGAAAACTTGCATCCTTCTTGGCATTTCATTTCTTTGGGTCAGGAATGACTCCTATGAAAATAATGCCACCATTTATTTTAAAGTGAATGGATGTGGGCTGTGGATACCATGAGCACAATCAGTCTTTCTAGAATTAACAGTGTTACTTTCTCCTAACAAAGAAATGAGACAACTTTTTGCATTAGGGAAATCCACCATTTGTTTTCTTGGAATGCTGTTGGTGTTATGTAGGTAGAATTTATTTGGCTGAATTTGAACACAAGGCTGCTATTCCCTTGGAGTGGGAGTTTATTAAAACTCAGTCATGTAATCTGTTGACAGGAATCATAATCACCCAGCCCTGGACTTCAGTAACACAGCTGCAACTCCTTTGTAAGAATTTTTTTTTTATTATTTCCCTTTTAGCTGCTTTTGTCCTCTATTTATTTATTTATTTATTTTTATCCTGAAGTCACAGATTTCTGACATTGCTCCAGCAATAGAGTCTAGCATATGCTGGGCTTCGAGCAGATCAGTGGAATTTGATGAGATACCAGTGTGTACTCACCAGCCCTCAGAGCGAGAGAAGATTTTTTTCTTGCAATAGAGTAATTTCCACTGTTACATTCTGGTATCATGGCCAAGACTCTGATGAATGTAAATACCATAATAGATATCAGCAGATGTCTGGGAGATAGAGGGAATGGAGAACTGGGATATTATCATTCAATATACCTTCAGCTTTATTCCTGTTGAAATGTTCTTTGTCTGCACTGAGCATTTACTGTGGCAATCTCTGCAGTTGAGCTCTGCCAAACCCCTTTGTTCTCCTCTGCTGCGGCATTCGGAGCAGTGGGAAGGGTGCCGCGCCCTTCCTGAAGAAGCGTTCTGAGGTTCTGAGGACAGCTCAGGGGCACAGGCACGTCCTGTGCTCAGCCCAGCGCCTGATCTTCACCTCGTCCTTTATTATGAGCAGGGCACTCCGTGAAGGGTGCCAGGGACAAGGGCTCTGGGGAGGCTGGCGAAACGGATTTATATAGGGGTAGTGATGGGCGGGATAGATACAGGAACCAATGGGAAGAGGGAGTGAGGGCAGAGCAGAGGGGGTGGGCCAATGGGATACAAGGGATTAACATAAAACAACAGAGGATGCTGGCGGGGGGCGGGGGTGATCTTCTACTTGCCATAACCAAAGGTCATGGCTTAGGGATCGACCCTCCAGGGGAGTGCAACAAGTTCTTCAGCTTGTTCTCTAGCCCTCAAACTCATCCTTCCCAGTGCTCATGTTCTCCTCCCAGACCTGTGCATTTCTTGAGCAGACTGATCAGTTACATCAGTAATAACACATCTGAGGCATTTTTTTCCTCAGCCTCATAGGTCTCTCTCAGGTGATGCTCCCATTCTACATATGGGTTTTGCCTAATCAAAGGAAGGAGCTTTATTTATTTCTGAAATGACAGGTAGTAGCTGTAAATCTGTCCAAACACCTTTTTTCTTTTTTTCCCACTATTAATGATACCTGGATTGATGAAATACTTGTTTTGTGTATTTCTAACTTTGTAAATGCATTAGCAATTGAGGTTTTTACCTCAGATTCCCTCCCTGTCATACACTTCATTAATTCCACACATCACATTCTTTCCAGCTTTATTCTAAATTGCTGTATCATTTACTCAGATAAGTTCAGTTGTCACAGAAGCTCTGTGAGGTGTTTGGTCTTTTCTTACCCTTTGGCAGCACAGTTTTGATTTTTAAATAACAGCTTCTTTTTCTTCTCTATTCTCTGTCTCCTCTTCTGATAGATCAGCTTGAACAAGTTGTCATGAAGTGAATAGGTATTTATTCCTACTGAGACATGTGGAGGTGTAGAGCAGGCTCCAGTCTGAGACTATCTAGTAGTGGCTTCTGGGGTCAAGTAGTGAGGGGGAAAAAGGATTTGCAAGCACATGTAATTTACAAAATTAGTTTTCCCTGGTCCATTCCTTTATCTGTTTAACCTGTTCTCTACAGTTATTAAAAGAATGATATTTTTATCTGTTGACAGAAAAGGAATCTTGTAAATATTTGAGCAAATAGGATTACATGAAGATTTGAATAGCCATCTTTCTGGGCTTTTTGATTTTCAGTCTTCGTGTTTCTAAAGGTTTTCCATCTGTTAAGCTCTGCTTCAGAAAAGCACTTAAGCACATACTTAAATCCATCAGTACAAGGAAGACCTATAAGCCTGGATTTAACTAGATGCATATTTCTAAATCAAGGCATTAAGCTCTTTGCTCAACATGCAGAAAATTCCATTTTTTTAATCACAGTGCCAGTATGTTTCCCTGCTAAAATGCGCCACCATATATGAATATTTATTGTTGAAGGAGCTGTAGTGCAAATGGGAAGGTATGTTTTCTTCATGGAAGACATCAATTTGGATTGTATAGCCCAAGCTGATTGGAGGGATGGAGCACCTCTCCTATGAGGAAAGGCTGAGAGAATTGGGATTGTTCAGCTTGGAAAAGAGATGGCTTTGAGGTGACCTAATTTTGGCCTTTCAGTACGTGAAGGAGCTACAAGATGGGGAGAGACTCTTTACAAGGGCTTGGAGTGTCAGGATGAAGGTGAATGGCTGCCCACTGGCAGAGGGCAGGGTTAGATGGGACATTGGAGAAGAATTGCTCCGTGTGAGGGTGGTGAGGCCCTGGCACAGGGTGCCCAGAGAAGCTGTGGCTGCCCCTGGATCCCTGGAAGTGTCCAAGGCCAAGTTGGACAGGGCTTGGAGCAACCTGGGATAGTGGAAGGTGTCCCTGCCCATGGGTTGGGGTGGAATGAGCTGGCCTTTGAGGTCCCTTCCACCCCAAACCATATCACTCTATGATATCTGGTGGTAGCAAGAGAAAGACTTGGGGCCTAGCCTTACTGTCCTGGAGTTGTGCTTATAGAGGATGAAACACCCACCATGGCCTAGTTGCTACTGGAATTAAAAGGTGTGGATTGCAGTAGATGTATTGGGAGCCACAAGCAGTTTGGGGGCCAGTTTGTGTATGGTTTTGATCTTATAACAAGATTAGTGGGAACTGGGAGCTGCTGGACCTAGAGCCGAGATTCGACAACCTCATCAGTTTTAGGGGGCAATTCTGCCCAGCCACCCTGTGAGTTACCCATGTCACACATCATGCTGGGACTACTTCAGAAATTCAGCATCTGGTATGAATCAGGTCCTTTCCCCTTTACTCATTGAATTAGGTACTGTCTGTCTGTATGGGGAAGATTTACTGGTTCTGCTGATAGGATCAGGAATTTTGCCTGTTCAAGTTTAATACAAAAGAGGGTTGACTTAAGTGCCTTCCCACTGCTCTAACCCAAATAAAAACAAACATATTAAATAGTATTTCCAGATTTATTTCACCACATTTCATGGGTAAAAATATTAGAAAAGAAAGGGAGGAGAAACAGAAGCCCTTTATCGCAGAATCATATAATGGTTTGGGTTGGAAGGGACCTTAAGACCTTCTTGCTCCAACCCCTGCCATGGGCTGGGACACCTTCCACTAGACCAGATTGCTCAGTTACCCATCCAACCCTGAAAAGGGCTTTTGCTTTTGTCACTTTTTAAATAATGAGTAATTAGCCCAAGAAATTCCTGTGAGCCTAACATGAACAGATTGCTTATATTTTTAAGTAATTTCTGAAATTAAGTAATAACTTAATTCTGAAATTTACTCACAAAAGTCTGGTATCTACTAAATGCTTCCCTGTAAAACATATTTTACTGTGGAACCTTATAAATATTAGAACAAAAGGCTTTGCAGAAGAAACAGATCTGAAAGCACAGAAATGCACAATGATTCCTTTCTTGTATCACTCATTCAATACATTATTAACTTGAGCAGAGAGAGCAGCACCATGTCTGTACCCAAGGAGCAAAAGTCAAAATATTCCCGGAGCAGCACAGAGGACTGAATTTTTCAGGTATTGGTATTTGCCTCTGTTTGCAATGTGCTTAAATGGAGAAAGCTGAATGCATCTATATTCAAATCTGGAATTAGACCCAACAATACACCCTATTTGGTTTTCATGTGAGGTTGCTGAAAGCTCATGTTATGGCTTAGCAGCTTTACTGGGTGTTTGCAATGTGAGCCTAAGAGGAGTCATCACAAAGCCCCATTGGCCTGGAATGGCAGGGTAGCAAGATAGTTGTTTTTTCATTATGAAAAAGAGAAATTGTTTCTAATAATCCACTGTATGCTCAACTCATTTTATTTTTTTTTTTAATTGTGCATGGAGCTCAAAAAAACCAACTGTATAGCAATTTAAGGACACAATTCACTCCTCCATGTACTTTTATAGGATCAATTAGCACCTAAACAACATTTTTTTTTCTTGTTGCAGCCCTAAGCTCAGCTTTTATTGAGCCAATTATGTCTCTACATTTCAGTCTCTTGGAAGCTCTTGGCACAGCAGTGTTCCCAGGGAGGTCAGCAATGGTAATAAGCTGTTCTTAAGGACTTTTTCCAGTATTTGCATTTTGATGGTTGTTGTGCATGGTATTTATGCTGACCGGTCCTGTCAGCATCCACAGATATTAAACCACCTGTGTCCTTATTTTGTCTGTTCTTCATTGGCATTTCTGGGGACCTGTGTAACTAAAAGCACAGGTACTTGCATTAGTACTAAATAAGTGTAGGATTCATTTAAATCAGGTAATGTTGTTCTTACTTTGCCTCAGCAGAACCACAATGCACAGCACAAGTCCAGGAACAGTTGAGGCAAGACTCTACTGCTCTAAAGGAAGCTCCGTTTTGCAATGTGCAGGTAGTATTTGATATTAGTTTGGTTGGTGTTAATGTGTGAATAAAACCAACCAAAGTTGGGCTATGAATGACACTCTGATTTTAAAATTCTGACACAATAATATATGTTACCTCTATGTTCTTGATCTCTGAAAGCATCCACTGTATGAACTAGGCTGGGGTAAGGCTTGGTGATACCTTCTGACCTATGTTTCTCTAAAATATAGTGTTGGTTCTGTTTCTTGGAAACTGTAGTGTGTCCCTAAGTGATTTAGAAGTTCCATTAGAGATTACAAGAAATACCAGTTTTAGTGGTGACTTAAAGAAATCTTCTGGCACAGATGAGATGGATATTTGGTAAGGCAATCATTGAGTGGTTGGGGAACTTGGAGGATGTTCTGTAGAGCAATGGTCTGAGTGAAGAAATAATTTATTTAGGGTGAGGAAGTTCAAAACATGGGATGATCCATGTCCTTGCTGTATATGCCTTAATAATAAATTCCACTTGAAGTGGTCATCAATAATTATGCTAAATGTGAATTTTTCCACTTTTTAGTTGTGTCACACTTCTTTGCCAGATACTATGTTTAATTACAGATGAATTAATTATTCCCCAGTCATGACTTACTGTGGCTACTGGTCACTATTTTCACTTGATTGCTGTTGCATCTTAGGATGACAATGAAAAATTATACTTCAAATTGGTTGAAAAAGAGAAATTCAGTTTAAAATCCAAACCTGGAAGAGCAGCATTCCTTGGTAAACTCCAGAATGGCAAGGCTGGAGAAAAAATTCACTATCTGTGCACCCCCCACTATTCTGGTGTGCAACTGAAACTGCACTAATTATTAAACCCATGAATCCATATTTGTCCACCCCCTGACCTGTTTATCTGGTATCAAGCTACTGCATTTTGTCATAAATTATGAATTTCCTGAAACAGAGTCTACATTTGAGTCAATCCTTACAATGTAGCATCACTGCACTCAAGTGCAGAGACAGCCAGGAACTGCTCTTGGGCCTCTTTCGCCATAGCCAGAGTCCCACTTTTAGACTCCCTGCCTTTGGGAGCAGATAAAAATGCTTTTGGAAAGCTGTGTGTAGTCGTTCATGCTAAAATTCTGGTTGTGCTCCATTTATTATGCCAATTCCTTCAGCTTTTTTACATATTTATGTCGGCCTTCAGATTCTGGGTTATTCTGGTCTTTCCCTTTTTGTGTCCTGCAAACTTGAGCTGTTTCTTTTGATTTTCCTTTGTGAGGGATCATCATCATAATTTGGAAAATGTGGGCAGACATTTGTGTCATCAGAATTTTGCAATTACGAGAGATTTGTCCAGTGACACTGTTTGAATACCAGCCTGTTTGACTTACTCTCTCCTCACTAGTTTCTTGAGAATTATTTTGAAAAGTTACTAATAAGAATGTCAGCTCCAGCTATCACTAATGATAACAATGACAAAAATGTGTCATAAAAAAAGTGAAGACTCACTTCACCTTGAAATTCATAAAGATATTTATGCACATGTTCTCTCTTCTAAAACAGACAATGAATTTCATCTTCCAGATTTGCTGTCACTGCACACAGGCATTCATGGGGAAGATGTTCATACGATGCTTGGAACAACTTGGGCACATTTCACATCAAGAAGAGAAGTTGGATCTCATTAATCACTCCTACAATGAAGTCAGTTAGAGAAGTGCATCTCGTTAGGTATCTGCTAAGATTCTACTCAATGGCTCATTACTTGTAGGCAAGCAATCTGACACCATTTATGGTGCCATGTGAAATGGAGAGATGGAAAAGCATATGAGAGGGCAAACTGTGCTGTCATTAATTTTCATTTTGTTTGCTTTTCATGCTATTGGTAAAATAAGTCCCTTCTAGTATGAAACTGTGTTGAATCTGTCCTATATCACTATTTCTGCCCAACAGATGACATGAATACTCTCTTTACCATGTTTGGCTAAGGATGTAGGATGCCAGGTTTCAAGAGCTTTGTCTGATAGCCTAACAATGATCACTCCCTCAATTCATTCCTTGTTCCTTCAGTTATTTCATACTCATTAAATAGAGAGAGGGGCATCTGTGAATAAAGACTGCACTGGTGCCCTAAGGATTCCTGTCTGACTCCCTTCCTTGGGTAAGGAACATAAGTCATGGAGTTGATTGGATGTTCGTGTTGGGAAGAGTGGGTTTTCATTCCTCTGCAGGCACAACTGGGGGATTTAATTTCTACAGTGTCCCACTCTGGGTGATTGCTGCCTTGTGTGCTCAGGCAGGGCTGAGCAGGAAAAGGACAGTGCCTTGTTTGGTGGTTATTGCTGGCTGTTGACTCTGCAAGGATCCCAGAGTTATTAAACCCCTTTGTTTCCTTTTATCACTGCGTCCATCCCCTCCTGCCCAGCTTCTGCAGGACTTTGGCTCCTTTAGGTTTTATTGGGATTTGCAAAGAGCTGAGTGGTGAGTATGCAGACCCTGAACTGCAGCTGGCCCTACCCTCAGAACAAAGGCATGGGAATCCCAGGGAAGGTGTCTCTGGACAGATGCAATGGACACTGCAGAGACAGTGAACTGGACCCCAGTTAACAGCTGGAATTTCAGTCTCCTTGAGGTCCCCTCATACATAACACCTTTGATTTCCAGATATTAAGAGGTGGAGCTTGGTCAACTCTGCTGGGATTTGAACTGTGATTATCCCAAGGAGCTCTGTGATTAGGGTGCAGTGCTCACTGCCATTCCTGTAGAAAAACTCAGTGCTCTAAGAAGGATATGATGCTCTAAAATGAATGGCTGCTTATAAGAGTAACTCTATATCAGAATAATGTTTTATATACAAGACTTTTTGTACAACACCTCTATAGTAAATGAATCAAAATGAATTGAACAAGCACCACAATTTTCCAGGTGGGCAACTTTGATTAGACATTGGTCTTTTTCTTTGGGAACAGAAAGTTCTGCTAAACAGCACACCGTGCTAAATTATTTAGCACATTGAATTTAAAATAAGATAATTCTTCTTTATAAATACTTGTCTTTCCTCTGTAAGTCCAGAAAGGTGATTTTTTTTTTTTTTTAATCTCCTTTGGAGCAGAGTTATAAATACCTAAATACCTAAGTACTTTATCAAAATGCTGTCTTCTCCAGTACTGTAAAATTTAGAACATTGCAAGTTTTTGAGATTCATCTTGGGCGTAAACATATATGATTATATATACTTTTTTCACCTTTTTTATTGAATTTGAGCCATTGGGTTTTTTTCAGTTTTAGAGCAAAACCAGCTCAGAGGTGTGATATTTTGATCTGAAAGCCATGAGATCTGTGGGTTCTGGTGCTGTTTTCCCTGACTCTGCTCATGGTGAAAAAGCTGTGTTGCTGAATATGAGTTTTACATCTGGAACGGCCACCTTCCATCCTTTGGGATATGCCAGTTGTGTTGTGAGATGCAGGTGCAGCTACTCCAGTGTGTCCATAAACTCAACAAAACTCAAATGAAGAGGGTAGCTGCTCAGTAGAGTGCAGGGAAATCAAAGGACAAAGCATAAAAATATGTATTTTTCAGTTAATGTTTGAAAATATCTTGCCATTTTCTTCAGCAGTCATAATCATGTTATTTGATAAAACTATTTTCAATGGTAAATTCTAGGGACTAGGGATGAGCAGGATCATGGCCACAGAGGAGCAGCAGTGACAGCTGAACATGTGGCAGGTGGATCTGCTAGAGGTGAGCATCACCTGCAAGAACCTGCTTAATATGTGCGCTCTCATTTTAATTACAGATATTCTCAAGTTCACATTTATCATCTTAGTTTCCTTAGTTTTGCTGCTCTTTCCTTGTGTATCATGAGTATAGTTTTCATGGTTCGATCTATAAGATTTTTCCTTTCTGGATTAGCATCTGAATTTGACATTTTTCTTGATAATAAATAGGTTGTGCTATGATGGAAGTACCCAGGAAGACTGCATTATATTCTCTGGCAATTTGTTTTAAAGACATGTAAATTGTGTCCTTCTTCCCAGGCAGCGCTGATGCTACTCTATATAGCACATTTCAGGGCTTTTAAATCCTTAGGGAAATTATCTTTTAAATTACTTAAGGGGAGAAAAATAAAAAGGCAGCAGGGCTTGACACCAAGGATTAACTGCTCCTACATAAGTTAATTTGGTTTAAAGATGTGACACCTTCTGGATATTGATTTGGATATTTTAGTTCTATAACTCTTAAATTGTAGGCAAACTTGCCACATTATGAAGATACTTGACTGGATTTTAAAATTTTAGAAGTGTTTATGAAATAACTGCTGAAGTCATAAATGCTCTGATATTCTGTATTTCTAAAAAAATTCAAAAACAGAGTAGTACAAGAGAAATGGGAAATAAATAAATTTCTAGAAACACCAGCATCATCTGTGAAAGCAAACAAACCAATCCCACAGTTGGGGGACACCATCTGTGACTTTATCTGTCTCTTTGTACATGTTACACTCAGTTTCCTACCACTGATTCCAAAGAGACATGGGGCTATTTGGCATGTAGGAAGTTGAAATCTGTGGGATATTCAGCTGTAGGGAAGTAAAAAAAACAGCTTTCACCTCTTGTAGAAACATTGTTAGTAACCCTTGATACATTTTTTTTCATTAAAGACTTTTTTTTAAACTTGCTGTTCAATGGAAAGAGTGTGCATTTTTCAACAGATAAATAGGAATTGGGAATGAGCAGTACATTGGCAAAGTGTAATGGCACACAATTAACACTAACAGGGTCCACACAGTGAGAGATGCTGCAAATAAGTGGAGATTTATAGAACAGGTTGTACGACAAATAGTAATGTTTTTTCACCAGCAACGGAACCCAGGAATCTGAGGTTCTCTATAGACATTAATCTGTGTGGTTGCTCTCACTTCCTCTTGCCTCATCCCTTTGCCACTTGTTACAGTTCCCCTATTCTGAACAGTTGCAGTTGGTTTTATTTAGAAAAAATCCTTTGATCACTTTTCCTTTGTCCTCCAAGAAGGTAGAGCTGATGGTGTGCTTGTGTAGAGGTTTCACATTTCAGACTACTCTTCTGCTTTTTTTTTTTTTTAATTGTCATGTGCATAAATTACTGTTGATCTACTTTCATTTGCAAAGAGCTGAGTGGTGATCCTTGCCCTGGAATGATGTAGTCTCCTACTGAAACTTTTTTTTGTTGCTTAGTTTTGAAACACCTGTCACTTTCACAGGAATTATTTCAATGTGTCTCAGTTGTTGGGGTTTTTTTCCTACTTCTCTATGAAATGAATGTAGCTTTCTCTATATTTTTATAATGAGAGTAATTACTTTTCTGTCTCAGTGTCACAACAGTTCTTCTGCTGAAATGATTATGTCATTAGAATTCCCTTCAAATAAGTCATAAGGGCTTGGCATGTAGTCTGGGTGATGTACAGTGATGTACAGATTGTGAATTCATAGGACAGTGATAATAAATTTCTTCCTTCTCACTTTCTCCTTCAACTCCACAGTATTATGTGAATAATCGTCAAAGATTCAGGGTATTTTCTAGGTGCAGTGACTTTATTTCTGTCCCTTTAAAATATTGTGAGAGGATGGTATAAGTGGATCACATTCAATTTTCTAGATTTTGTCAGTTGACATGTTTCTAAAAGGAAATTTAAAACAATGCTCAAATCCATAATATAGAAGATCATTATTTGTTCTCAGTAATTACAAAAACTGACAAGTTTTTACTGGTTGTCTTTTTAAGTCCAGTTGTCTATGTAGTCAAACATGTAACAAAGATATGTAAAAGTTTGTAAAATACTAGATAAGCTTTTTAAGTGGCTGTCATCTCTCCAGCACAGCACATCTTGCACTGTAGGACTTTAAGTACCACCCTAAATTGTACTGAGAAAATGAAACCTTTTTGCAGAATTGGATTTAGTGGAGAGTGAAGGGGAACCTGGAGGCATTTACACATTTCAGCTCTGACCTCTGCTCAGATTGGCAGGGTTTGGAGCCTTTGGAGTGATGATCTGGGCTCTTTTCTCCCGTGAAGGAGATGGGAAGATAAAATAATAGGTGATATCAGCCAGGTTAGTCAATTCACAGTTCAACAACACACATCAAGCTGATGAACATTGAGTATTTTTCTCTATAGAATCAAATTTATTATTAATCCAATATTTTAATTAAGGAAAATTGGATTCCCTTGTGAATTAATGATTAAGGCTGCATCAAACGACATTGATCCGAGGCTAGAAATGACATCCTTCACCTTCATTTTATGCTTACATTTCTTCCAGCCATATTTCATTATTCTCACCAGGAAATTTACTTAAGAAAGAACTAATGTACAGAAAATCTTTTGCTTCAATATTAATTTATTTTCTCACTTTATTTCTTCTCCTTTAAGGTCTTACTTGCAGAGTTGTTGATGTAACTGCTGACATATCTAAATGTCAGGTGGGTTTTCTGGATTCCCACACATTCAGGACCTTGGTGATCCTTCCCACATATCCAGAGCAGGCACATATCCACCAACATTTCATTTTCTGTTGTCTGTGCTCTCAAGTATTCTGAAAGAGACATTTTCTTTTTAATAATCCCATTGTTGTATTCTATTATCTTCTTGCTGAAATGATGAACTTCTATTTTAATTGATATTATTCCCACTTAGGGTGGTTTAAGTAGGTGCCCAGCACTCTACTTCCAAAGGTCCCTTTGTAGCCTCACTAAAGAAATGTTGGAGTGTTTCCTGAAATAGCTCAATGGTTTGGATTCTTTCTTCTTTTCTTCCCTGCAGTCCTATTCATTCACTTTCAAGTTTGCAGTTTCTTGCACTCTCTTCCATAATTAGACCTTCATCTCCCAGACCTTCCTCTTTTCATTAGATAACCTCAAACCAATGTAGTGCTGCTATAAAATTCAGCTGGTTCCCATATTTGTGTCTATTCCCATTTTTGTGTATTCTATATGCATTTCTTTTCAAGGTAGCTGGTGTGACAGAGCTTTTCTCAGTGCTTTACAGTTGCCATTTTTCCCCCTCAAATGTGAGGCCCTTGACATTTTTATTCACTTTGAGAAGGAAAATTACATTGTTCAGAGCACCAAACTCCATGCTAGAAAACCCAATAGCCTGATTTGGACCATTCTTCTTAAAAACAGAATTTTCAAATCAACCTTCATGTTGGCAACTTTGTCCTCTAATGATTTAATGATGTCATTTTTGATTGCTGGTTTGAGAAGGATCTGTCATCAGATCTATAGAAAAGACAAAACCTCCAGATTGCCTTCATCCTGTTGTATGTTAAAAAGAGAAATGCTTTTCCTCTCACAACTGGCTTGAATGTCCATGGTACCTGGGAAACCTCAGGTAGTTTTGCAGGCTCATGTGATTACACACTAAAATGTCCTGTTGACCTAGTCAAATCTCCTGCATTGTCAGCAGCATTCTCAGAAAAGCAAAAATTAATTCTGAAGGACTTCTTTAAGTCTTGGTTCATGGGTGGATACCAGAGGTTATAATTTCTGAGCGGTAGTCCTGCTTTTAATAATTATTACTTTACATGTTTTTTAATAGTTATACTTTGGATTTGCCCATCAGCATTAGTAAAAAATAATACAAAACAAATAACCCAACAACTATATATAATTACCTGTCTTCCAGTTCTTAATATTTCCCAGGGAGAGGGACAATTGAAGGGAAGTGTATGCAAATTTTCTGATGTTGAATTTGAGGACCCAATTATTAACACTATTTATTGGGGTCACTGAACTACCCCAGTAGGGAACTGTAGGAAGGAGGAGCTGGATATGGTAACTCCCACTCTCTGAGAAGGTGGAAAGCTCCTGTGTCTTCTGATGTATTAATAGAATCCACCCCGCTTTCCATAGGAGAATACAAAGTACAGGTGTAATAGAAAAGCAATATAAATGTGTACAGTGACACCACCGATAACAGTGCCTGTAAAATTTAAATATACTGAGAATGGCTTTAAATTAACAGCTCTTGGAACTGGACCTTGTAAAACTCACTCATACAATTTTATTAACATTCCTGTTGCACATGCAGTGCTGGAATTATACATGTGAAGAACATCCATCGTGGAAAAATAAATTTTTGTGTGTTTAACAGGTAAGATTACAGTGGTTAAACACTGTAATTAAGATAATCATGGTGAATAGGAAGCTGTGAATCCATTGCTGCCACTGCTTTGGATTTTGTTGGAATGCTTTTCCATGAAAACCATCAGCAGCAGAGAGGGAGGGACAGGGAAAGGGGAAGGGAAGATGCACTGGCATTGATGAGGTGCATTTCTCATTAATTCAAGTACACTAACATGGAGACATTGTACAGTCTCAAGCTACAAATTGAACAGCCAAGGCAGGTAAACAAATATATAACCCAACAAGGAGCAGGACTACTCCTTTAGCAAGGTCAGGAGTCCTTGTAATGAACAGTTATCTTAGGACAAGCTCTTAAACCTCATTTAATTAGGGTATGACCTGGCCTATTTTCTTTGAGAAAACATTTGACTTCTGCTTCCTGAATAAGACTGTTTGATCCAAAAGTATTCTTAGCTGTTTAACAATAGTAATTCTGACCTTGAAGGTCTGTCCACCTGTGACTAAAGTTTTATGGAAAGAGTTGCTCAAGTATCAATGGTGCCTTCATCAAATAGCAGGATTTTTTTCACAATATAGATTATTAAAAAAAGAGGAGATCAATATTTTGGAGACCTACAGTGTTCAGTTTTGAATATCAGTTTATTAAATTTGAAAGGCTTTTTGATTTCACTTCATGAACCAAAAATTTTGCAAGATTTACTGACTGCAGCTTTTGCTCTGCAGAAGCAGCTGGAAAGCTATTACTTGTAAGGAAACACTTGATAAAACTCACATACAACCTCAATAGACTAAAATTCCAAAACCTAGTGAATCTTCTTCTCTCTAGGAGTAATTTGGGTGGGAAAGAAGGATAATTTTCTCTGGGTTTGGGTGGTTTTTTTTTTTTGGGGGGGGGGGGGGGGGGGGGGGGGGAAGGAAAGANGGGGGAGGAGTGTGCGTGTAAAAAGCTAAGCAGCAGAAACACAGAATTTTAATAATTTTTCCCATTCACACAGTGTCAGATGCCAGTCACTGCCAGGCCCCTTGGCAAGACAGTTCCTGACTGAGTGGTCAGACAGGGATGCAGGAATACCTGGCTGGATGGCTCTGCTGGCCACAGCATCTCCAAGGACCTCATTAGTTCTTTGGAAGGAGAAAACTTTCCGTCCTCTCTCTGCTCTCTGTTGGTTGCTCTAATTTCTCTCTCTCTCTCTCTCTCTTGCGCTCGCTCTCTCATTTTACTTCCAAAATGGCTAAATTGGGTATTGTGGACATTGTTCTCACCACCATGATATCAACATCTATAGTACATGGATGTCAAAGAGTGAAGCACTGATTATCTCTTTGGAAAATCCAAAGAACTTTATCATGGCCAATCCTCTGAGAGAGTGGGAGACATTTTTCCCTTTTCTCTTTTCCTGTGGCACAGTTTTTGTATAATAGCCCTAATCTCTATTGCTTTGTGGTATATAGCTCTTGCCATTAATGGCCATCAGGATTGATTAAATGCCTGAGCCTCAATGTGCCTCCCATGAATGGTTATCAGGATTGATTAAATGCCTCAGCTTCAATATTTAATCAAACTCACCAGCTGTTGATTGCTGTACACTACAAAATCATCAGATTATTCCTTAAATGTGATGCAAGAAGGATTTTCCTACTGCCCCCAGAATCTCGCTGCCTCAAGGGAGCTTATGGGAAGAGTTTTTCATTATATTTGTGTTCTTTACATATAGATAACAACAATGGAACCAGCTGAAAGGAAATATTACACTCAGCATTTATATTCACTAATAAAAATAGGGACAAAGAATATCACACAAAACAATTTAGATGAGGTAATACAAGTTGTTTGCATGAAAAAGAATTTTTAAAAAGTTATTTGTAAATGTACTATGTATATTTGGGGTTGCTTTTTAATCTACATGTCAATACCAGGAAATATGACTGCATTGATTTTTACAGGAATTACTCTATGTAGTTGATTTTACCACATGAATAAATTACTAGGTATTCATTCTTTATTAAGATTCCACTGTATTACAAATTAATTCTTATCTCATAATTTGCACTTTCTGTAAGTACCTTGTGGTTGAGTGTCAAAATACATTCAGCAAATCCTCCAGGCTAACTGGTAAACGGGAAAAACTAATTGTAGTTTATAGGAACATAATTAGGCTGGAAGGAGAACCATGATCCCTGAGTTAGGGGGAAAATAAATGCCTGCATGGCTCTCCAGCCAAGTTGTCTCTGGGATAACCAGGAGCCTGGGGACCAGGTGATGTCTAAATGAGTGGGAAACAACAATATCAATTAATATGTCCCACTTGCGTGATGTGCTGAGGCTCCTTCCAAGGTTAATTCAGCATATGGGTCTTATTTGTGATGCAATAAAGACTATATAGGTATTCATATCTGAAAATAATAAGGGGATAATGAAAAAATTAAGACAAAGAAAACTGTAAGTGAACAAAGGAAAAATTAGTATGAATTGCTTAATTCTAAACTAGCAGATTTCTGGAATAAATCCTAGAATAATGGGACTACTTGATGAGATTGGAAGAATGTGTACTTAAATTGCAGGAGTGGAATTCAGTATGATCTGTACTTTCAAGCTGAAATTGGAATATCTTAGCAAGACACCAGGGATTGAAGCTGTAAAGGACAGAACAATTCAAATGCCTGGATACTTGTGTATATCTAATCTCAGATAATAACTGTACCCCATTTAGGAAATTCAAACAAAAGTCATCCTGATTAACTGACATTCTGTTGTAGTGGAGATCATAGAATCACAGAATTACTCAATGAACTAGGTTGGAAAAGACCTTTGAGATCATCCAGTCCAACCTATGACCTAACACCACCTTGTCAAACAAAACCATGGCACTGGGTGCCACGTCCAGTCTTTTTTTAAACACCTCCAGGGTTGGTAACTCCACTACCTCCATGGACAGACAATTCCAGTGCCCAGTGACTCCTTCGGTGAAAAACCTTTTCCTAATCTCTGACCTAAACTTCCCCTGGCACAGCTTAAGACTGTGTCCTCTTGTTATGTGCATGATTGCCTGGGAGAAGAGACCAACCCCACCTGGCTACAGCCACCTTTCAGGGAGTTGTAAAGAGTGATAATGTCACCCTCGAGTCTCTTTTTTCCCAGGATAAACAACCCCAGCTCCCTCAGCTCGTCTTCACAGGGCTTGTGTTCCAAGCCCCTCTCCAGCCTTGTTGCCCCCTCTGGATGTGTTTGAGCGTCTCAACGTCCTTCCTAAACTGAGGGGCCAGAACAGGACACAGCACTCAAGGTGTGGCCTCACCAGTGCCAAGTACAGGGGAAGAATGACCTCCCTGGTCCTGCTGGCCACACTGTTGGCCTCCTTGGCCACCTGGGCTTGCTGGCCACCTTGGCCACCTGGGCTCATGTCCAGCCTGCTGTCCATCAGTCCCCCCAGGTCCCTTTCTGCCTGGGCACTGTCTAGCCACACCATCCCCAGCCTGTAGGGGGTTGCTGTGGCCAAAGTGCAGAACTCGGCACTTGGACTTGTTGAAGCTCACTTTATTGGATTCTGTCCATCCATCCAGCCTGTCCAGGTCCCTTCTGCCCTCCAGCAGATAGACACATGCTCCCAGCTTGATGTCATCTGCAAACTAACTGATGGTGGACACAATCCCCTCATCCAGATCATCAATGAAGAT
>VYZP01004874.1:283-28095 GCA_013400635.1 Hypocryptadius cinnamomeus | reverse complement strand
TGCTTCCAAGGCTAGACCTGCATACCTGTTAAAGGTGATAGCTTTTGCCATGTGCATTTTTAAATTACTGGGTTCTAATTATGAAACTTGGGATAGTTTATACTTATTCAATTACCTCCTTAAACTAGACTTAGATTGTTTTTTGGATCTCAGATGCTCTCACCTCCACCTTCAGTCTCCCTTGTCATTGTTTCCAGTCCTCAGGTTGCTTTTCCTTATTCATTAACAATCCTTCTTTTGCCTAGGGTTGCTCACATTTGTTAGAGATTTCACTGCACTAATGTTCAAAAAGAAAAACAGTATCTCTTCTTTGTGAAGAGCAGTTTGCAAATCCTGGATAAAGTTGTATGAGAAAACATTTTGTATCATTAGTAAACAGGGCAAGGCAGTGAGTTGATAGTTTCATTTTCTTTAGAGAAGATGGATTTTTTTAGGCTCTTTGATGTGAGTGGGAAGAGGAGGGGAATTTGTGTATAGTGTGCCATTCTCCTGATTTTAAAATCAATGGTTTTGCCTCTTCCCTTTCTCCCTGAACTACTCAGACTTAATTACGTTCTTCAGTTGGGAACATAGGATTTATTTGCATTATCAGTTATAATTAAAGAAAAGTCCATGGTAATTACGGTCTAATATGCATTATCAGTATATGCAAATGTCGAATTCTTGCAGACAGCCTTATAGAGCCAATTTAAAAAATGATCTGTTTAAGATTAGATTCTTCAGACTTTTTCCATTCTACAAATAAGAATCACTTTGGTACTATATTTGTTGGCTTTAAGAGATGGCTGAGCTTGAGGAGACAAGCTGTCATTTGTAATGCATGTTCTGTTTTCCCCTTACTTTAGTTTTCGTCACTGCTGTGTGTTCCTTATGCAAAGCTGCAGTAACACTTTAGGGCAGAGTTTTTATTAACTTAAGAAGATTAACATTTACTAGGACCACCCCCTAAGTTCCTTTATGCTACACAGAGCCTGTAATAAAAAGCACGTTTTTGAAATAGTGAACATGTATGTAGTCAGTTGTCTTTTTCAATGACTTAAGTCCCTTGTGGTTGCAGTCACGCTTACACAAAGATGATGCTCTTGGTGAGAGGGAAATGTCAAATTAACCAGCAGGAAGCCCCGAGACAGCGCTGCTGGCTGGAGCCTGCTGCCCTCTGCCTGTGGAATTCGGGAAATGTGTTTTGCTTCTCCCCTCGGCATTTAACCTGTCACTGCAAAACTCGCATTTTTCCCTTGGGGGAATCTTAGGAATTCCCTCCCATTAGAAGGGCTTCTTTGCCGAATTTTTTAACATCCCAGCTTTTAGGGTGACCTGTATTGTTACCGTTTGCTAATCATGTGATGTATTTTTACAGCCATGCTTTCTGTGAGGAGACCCATGTTTTGGCTATGATACTCTTCCCTCGCAAAAGATTTAAAAAAGGAAACAAACAAACAAACAGGTTTGTGCCTGTAGAAGCTGTTAATAATGGTGCATGGGTGCCATGTTGCCTAAAGGATCATCATGCCAGCACTCCCACTTTCTATTTAATACATGAAGCTTTCTGGGATAACAGGAATTTTCTGGTTCCAGTTATTTTCAGATTTTTCTGATCGAGGCCTTTCTGAAGAAGCATGTGGTGTTCGGAGAGTTTAAATAAAAAATGAACTGTGTGTCTGGAACTAAAGTAATAAAGCAAAAAATATGGGTTTTTATGATTATTTAAAAGATGGTAGTAATGTCAGGCTTACTTATGATTTGAAGAAGTTGATAATGTTTGCATCTGTATCCCATTTTTATGATGTGTGCAAATCACGAAGTGTACAGATAGGTGTTTTTGTGTTTAGGTATGAATGATGTTATATAAGCAATGTAAAACAAAAGTTCTGTGTGTGGTTAGTAGAGGCTTGTGGAGTTTTGTCAACCTTATGATTACTTCATCATGCAAAATAAATTTTTTCAAATGATGTTTTGAGAAACAGAGAGCTTTAAAACAGCTTACTGAAAAGAGCCATAAAAATCTATCTCTCTTATCATCTTAATGGCATTAATTTCTAAACTTCTCTATAATGAGTTGGTTGAATGCTTACATTTATGGAAGTAGTCTGTCACTTTAGCAGAATACAGCATTTCCATGAAATGTGATAGCAGGCAAAAAAAAAAAATCTAAGAGATCAGCAATTCATAGGTTTGAAAGGAAAGCCAGAGTAAGTAGTGGGCTTGTCCCTGTAATTAATTGAGCCAAAAATGTAGCAGGCTGGTCACGCCTGCCAGGTCCCTTAGGTCCAAGGGAGGGTAAAGGCATGTGGATGGTAGGGCTGGGGCAGCTTTGCAGCCCGTCGGGCTCCCTCATGCATATCCAGCCTCTTGCATTTCAAATTTCACAGTAAAATGCAAGCAGTGATTTTCTTTTTTAGAGAATTCCATAAATATTTTAAATGACACAGAACATTCCATTTCATGAATCTTGCATTATTTATTTTAAGCCTGTTATAATAACGAGGTCTGAAAGTTTGTGTGGACTGAAAGGCAAACAGAACCCAGTTTCATATCTCTGAACATTACTGTGCAAACAATAATTAACATTAATACTACACACTTATTTGATGCTTATCTGGAATTTGCTAGGAAGCTGCTTAGATTCTTTGTGCAAGTTATCTTGCAGATGCGCACTGCAAAGCAGCCGACCGCCAGCACTGAGTGGGATTTGGCGCAGTGTACTGCAATGTTCACGTTGTGCATCGCCAGCAAAAATAGAGGTGTTTTTTGGAAGAGGAAAGTGGCAGCTCTTGCCAGCAGAGGGAGTCGATGGACCCTGATCTGGGACTCCACATCTGTGTGTAGGGGTGCTTGGAGTGGTGCGTGCTCTGCTGTGTGTGCAGACATCCTCGAATTTCTGTATGCTTCAGTCTTTTTTATTAGGAAAATCTTGATAGATATTTGTGCTTATAGATCAAAAAATGTGAATAAATGCATCAGTGTTACCACATTTCACTTTTAAATAAGAGGGATGAAAGTTAAAATAATTATCACCTTCTTGCAGACAGATCAGGCAAGATGACTATTTTCACCATTTTACTGGTTTTTTTTATAATACCTAAGGATTTAGCACAAGAAGGTGTTTCTTTCTTTGTTACTCAACTCTGTTCAGAGAGAATCTTTTTAAACCTTGGCATCAGAGAGCTGGAGGGAGCTCCATCTCCATGGTTCTGAAGCTCTGGTAGGAGGAAAAGGCAAGGAGAAAGGAAGCAGCTACAAAGGATGGATTGCAGGGGAGCATTCCCTGGCGGTTGAAGAGCTGCTGCACCCAGTGATGCCATCTTTGTGCTTTCCAGACTGTCCGTAAGGGAAGGACAGATTTAAGATAGTGGCTGCTCAGTGCATTAGGAAGTGCTTTGACCAAAGGAAAAAAAAAATATTTCTGGGACCCAGGGCCTTCTGTCACATCTTACTGATTCCTAACACCTAGATTGAGCATCTCTTGCTTTGAAAGTGGAATGTTTTTCTCTAATTGAACAGTGGCAGGAGACTGTTGTTCCCCATCTGCTGAGCAGATCTGGCTTTAAATCCACAGTTACCATCATCTCCACTCCACCATCTGATTGAGGGAGGAGCATGGTGCTCTTATCAGCTGAAAGGTTGCAGTTGTTGCACATGTGTGACTTTGTCTCCTGGTTTGTCTTTTTTTGATGGTTGTGTTTCCTGAGGTGTTTGGAAACAAACTGTCTCATTTCAAAAACAGTCCCTAATTGCTGCTTTGGTCTAAGTCTTCATTGTGT
The DNA here is from genome assembly GCA_013400635.1 of Hypocryptadius cinnamomeus. Taxonomy (NCBI): domain Eukaryota; kingdom Metazoa; phylum Chordata; class Aves; order Passeriformes; family Zosteropidae; genus Hypocryptadius; species Hypocryptadius cinnamomeus. The sequence goes on along the minus strand of VYZP01004874.1, from coordinate 24,334 downwards.
TTTATCAGAAAGCATTCCCCTTTATCATAACATAATCCAAACCAGTGGGGTTCTGTGTGCTGGTCACTCGGTCACTGCCAGTCACTGCTCTGGCATCTGATGTCATGTGTCACTTCAAATCCTGTAGTGCAGTCACAGGGCGTGCTGTGTCCCAGGCCTGGGGGAGGTAACACAAGGTCTCATTACATTCCTTACAGTGTAAGGAATCAGTCTGAGGCAGGAAACTGCAATGTGTGACAGTGACAGAGCCCCCTCCAAGGCAGTTTTGGAAGTTGGTTCATACTTGGAGAGGATTTAGAACAATTCCAGCCTTCTCTGTTTCCTTTTTCAAACATGGAGCAAACTTGGGGTTTCAGTTTTATCTTACCACCAAATGTTCAGTTCAGAAATGTCCAGATGCATTTTCTTCTGGTGTTGCTTCAACAAGCTTAAAGTGAAGAGGAGGAGTAGGAAAGTTGCATTTAAGAAGCATCCAAAAGATGCTGAAAAAAAGCACTTGACTAAATGTGAAATGAATAGATGTTCCCCAAAAGCTGTTTGTAAAGCACAAAATAAAATGCAGCTGCCTTCCCTGAAAGCTTGTTTCTTGCACCCTGCATAGAGCAAAGGAAGCNCCATGACGGGGTGACATATCATATACATATAATATTACATATAATTATTATATGTAATATGTTATATTACATACTTATGTATAATATATATAAACATATAACATGTTATATTACACATATAATATATACATAATATATGTAAAATATAATAATATATATATGAAGAATAGAACAAAAAGAACACTGGTTGTAAAAGTAAAATCAACAACAAGCAAGCCCCAAACCACCTTTCATAGTATTAAAACCAACGACAAACAACAGAACAAAACCAAACTAGAGCAGTTTTCTAAAATACAGTAGCCTTTTGTGAAGAGTATATGATGTGGGTCTTCTGCTTAATTATAATTCCTGGACCCCACTGATCAAAGACATGACCTTTCCATGTTAACAAAATGATTCATTAGCTTCTTTGGAAGATGACTTCCTGAGTCTAACACCACTCTGCTGAGATTTTCAACAGGCTCATAATGTGCATCATATTGTATGTTCCCTTGCATTGTTCTTGTAACTTTTAATTGAGGCTGTCTTTTATTACACTCGTTCATACTGCCATTTTGCTGTAACTCGTTTCCTTACAATTAGGTATGCCCCATCCCTGAAATGCAATTTTCGTTGTGCTGGTAAATGCACAGCACAAGTTTTACGTGATTATTTTCATGGGACTTTTGTGTTTGATAAAAAACTAGGATCAGAAAACGGTGCCCCCACGGCTGAGTTTTGCAGTACTTGAAGCACTTGAGGCAAGTTTCCTGTGGCTGGGGCAGTTCTAGTAAGGATTAAAACTAGAAGAAAATTATCTGTGAAAGACTTGAGGGTGGGTTGTGGGTATCTATCATTCCTACTCGCCACTTAGTGTTTTGTCAGTCTCTGTCTGTGAAACCGAACTGAAATGAGCTTGTTGATCTTGACAGAGAATTAAACAGAGGAGGCAATGTGATAGAACTGATCATTCAAATCCATTGCTAATGGCAGAGTTTCCTTCCAGAGCCAAAGACAGGGCTGCTCCCAGCCGGAGCTGTGTTGTCCAGGGAGCCAAGTGGAGGTGAGCTACACACCAGCCATAGCTCAGTGCCTTTCTGCAGGGCCTCATCCTTCATTCTGATTGATGTATGGCTGCACTTAGTGGATTTGGAGGATCGAGAAAGAGCCTGTTCACCAACGCGTGGTTTTAAATAAAAGGCAAACATTACAATGCTGGCAGTTTTCTTGAGTGAACAAAAAGTAGCTTTTTGTTAGTCAGCCATCATATAAGCAGTACACTAAGTGTACTGTTCAAATAAAACCAGGATGGGTGTATTGAGGGATTTGCTATGATATAACTGTAGAGCTGTTATTTATTTCCATGCTGAAGCTTAAGGTATTTAGTTACTTGTGATTTGTTTTTGGTATCCAGGCATAAGTTTCCAAACAGCCTTACACAAAGGGTGTCAAGTTGCCTCTTAATTAGTATTGAACCTTCTGGGAAAGGACTGCTGACTCACTATATAACTCACTCTGCAACTTCTTTGTCATTTGTCATACGCCACTAAGCAACTCTTAGATATTAGAAACCATCCATCAGTACCTCCCTCAGCTGGATCCAAACTGACAGCTTACAAATGAAAGCCTCCCAAAATCAAAGTCAATCTTCTAAGCGATTCAGTCCCTTAAAACAACATTTCAGGTGGAATAATCTGAATATTAATGACACTGATAAGAAGGTGAACCTCTGCCATTTATTCTTCTCTCTTTCTTCTCAGAAGGAGTGGATAGTCTTCTCCTGGTTTTCAGCTCTCTGTGGAGTTGAGCTCCAGACCGTGTAGGCATTTCAAATTGGTTCCACCCCTCTTCCTATTCCTCTTTGGCTTAAAGAGCTAAAAGAGAGAACAAGGGCCTTTAGGGACTGGATCCTGCCAAGGACTGGATTCACAACCACAAATTCTGGATGAGACATCTGTTGTGCCTCTGATTGTATCAGTGCTGAAGCTTATTGCATTATAGCTGTAGTTCAGAAACTCAACCCTTTAAGGGAAAATATCAGGGAATATGTTTATTCCTATAGGCTTCCAGATTTTGCATCAAAGATAAGGGCCAGTAGTTCTGTGAAAGCAAGTGGAGAGAGGAACTTGAGTTTACCTCTTCTCAGACCTTAAAGGGACATCATCTCTATGGGGTTTGTTTCCAGGCTTTATATTTGGGGGTGGGAGGGGGGAGTGGGTGGTGAAATCAATATTCATTGTTGCTAGGGGACCCAGATACTTTATTTAAATGGGTTTGTATTTTGCAGTTGAGATTTATATGTGCTTATCAGAGAAGGGGAAAATGGACTAGGAAGGAACACACAAAATGAATATAAATGAAGTACTTCAAAATCTATGAAAACTACTTACTTTTCCTCATTGTTTTTGGTGATAACATCTGGTAGTAGTAAATTCAATATTTTCAGGATTCCAAGTAGTCTTTCTAATACCTGCACCAACTTTGTGCAAAAGGCAGGGAAAAGATTTGTCTATACCTCAGATGCAGACACATCTCAAATCTGCCAATTTAAAATGCCTGGGAAGAGGCCAGTGGGAGGTGCAGCATCATGCATCCAGCAAAAGGCTGTTACAGCTGTGTCACTTGGAGATTGCCCAAGTGAAGAGCCCTTGGTCACCACCTTTTCATAGATTTGCAAACTTAAAATGCACAGCCTGAAATGAGCATGTTAGTGGAAAATGTGCTGCCTCTCTGAGTGGGTAGTGTGTAAATGTGGAATTTTATTTTTAGGTGAGGCTTTTTGTTATGCTTGTTTTGGAAAAAACCAGAGCACCCATACTGAAGCCTCATGTGAAAATGACAGTAGCTGTAGGCTCATCTTCATGTTAGTAAGATGTGAATTGACATAAATGAAACACCTCTTTCAGGAGTATGCTGTGCTTCTAATTAAAAAAAAAAATGATGGCATAGACATGTTGTTACATGAGGGAGTGCAGTGGATCCCTGTTTTTTGACCAGCTTAAGGAAGATGCTTCCTCTTTTGAAGGCTTTGCATATCCAAATGAAAGCAAGCATATATTTACTATTTTTATATATATACATATATTTATACTCTTTTTGTTTCTACTACACGAAGAGTGTGTATTTTGGCTTCCTGCAGCCTCACTCGTTTCCCCCAGTGTGTGTTTGGCATTACTAGAGGAGCCAGCATCCTTGCTGCTGGAGCACAGCACCACCAGAGCTCTCTGTCCTGGAGCTCCACCAGCCATAGCAGTTGCTGTGTGAGCATGGGTCTCTGGGTTTGTTCTCAGTAGTGCTTCTGTCCCCCAAAGAGGAATTTCACCATCCACCTGACTCCGAATATCTGGTTTCTTTGTTAACAGGCTGCACCATTAGGGTTCTCCTCCATGACCATGGAAGGTGAGCTCCAGGTACAGCAGACAAAGTTTACATAAGCAGCTTGTGTGGCCAAGTAGAGGATGAATCTTTAATGCCTTCTACTTGAGCTGCACTGCGTTTTCATGCATCACAGAAAGTGCTGCATTCAATCTTTATTTAGATTTTCCTACCAGGTATGAAATGAGCTGATGGCAAAATCTGCAGTTACTTCATATTTTTAAATGATGGAGATAGATGGCTGTAATCTTCTGTCATTTGACATGATTTTTACCCCGATGTTTTTGTGCCTTGGCAGAAATGATGGGAATTCAGATGGTAATGAGGTGGCATCCAGATGCACGGCACAAACACGTGTATGCACAAAATACTGATTTAAATATGTCCTGACAAGCTGGTCAGGCAGCAGTCTGAAGGAAAAGAAATTTCTGAAGTGAAAGAGAAATAATGGCAATAATGAAGAGGCAGAACATTGATTTTAATATGTACCAGCAGTATGGAGATCTGGGTCTGATGAATCAGAAGGGAGAAGCTGGCACAGGAGCAAACTGTGATTTGTTGCATACATTTGTTTCCATTTTTATCCATTAGCAGCACTGTGAGCATTCAGATGCAGACGAGAGATCGGGAATGGGAAACAGGGGGAGGGGAACATGGGCTTTTAAAAGTTGGATAGGTGATGAATTTATATCAGCTAGCTTTCTAATTTCCTGTTAAAATGTCCAGGCCCCTTTCTCCTTGCCTTACTTTAAAATAAGTAAATAAATGGTACAGTTACCATTCTCTTTCTGCATTCCAGGCTGCAGCTTGGGAGTATTTCCATCACCTCAACAGTTTTATGGATCTTTCCAGTAAGGCAGCAGGCCTTGGAAGTTGGTGCAGTACCATTAGCATATGCCTCTGCAAAATATTTCATCATTTTGTGACTCCCTTTTGATCAATTAAGTTTATGTAGCTCTTTCCAAGTAAGTTCATAGAGGGAATCTGTACACAGCAATCTCTTTGTGGTACCAAGTTTATTTTCATTGTTGAAGTGCAGCAGCTGGCATGATGCAAACTAAAATGTATGTTGGGAAAAATAGTAAGTACATCAGGAGAAAATGCATTGGGGGGAAAAAAAGTAAGTGCTTTATAACAACTGCAGTATGAGCCAGTTTTCATAAAGCCTGTGCCACTTGAACAAGTACAGAGAAATTCAAGTGTGCATTGTTTGCCACTTTCTGTCTCTGGCTGTGAACACACTGATCTTTGGTATCTATAGGTGTAACCTGTTTGTGTTTACCCAGGTAGAGCCTGACATTCTGTGTGAATGGAAAGCTAGTGACATGCCATGAAAAACACTAATATGTGCACTTAAAAAGAGGAGAGGGACAAAAAAAGACAAGTTTTGAAGAAAGAAGAAAGAAAGAAGTTTTGGCCATGATGTTCTCCTTGATTTAGTGCTGGTGTCTCTAAAATTTCAGTAATGAAATAAATATTGAATAAACATTAAAGAGGGAGAAGGATTTCAGGTCTTGAAGGTAATGTGAACATAGTTAATAAGCAGTATAGATTTGTAAATAATGAGCTCTGTCACAGTTTGGGATATAATACACAATTAATGGAAGAAGTACTATTGCTTGATGCAACTCTGCAGGATGTTTTTGCATCTTTTAAAACATTTAGTGTATTTTAAATGCTCATGATCTAAAAAGGGAAAGTACCTTAGAATGAATGAGTTAGTTGAGAAACACCCCCAGGATTTGGTTCAAGGATAAAGACAGCAGTAGTGATTTAACGCCCTTGTTAACTGTTGATAAAATTAGCAGATGAAATTAGATCAGGAGACCTACATAGTAATAAGAATGGAGATGCCTTTAACTTGTCTTTAAAACAACTAGAAATGTGTAATATGCAGAAGAATATCATATGACTTGGCAAGTAAATGTGTCTATGGGGAAGTAATCCAAGATATGATGACATACTGTGAATGAAAAGCCGGGAAAGCATCAGTGCTTAGAGGGACCAGCGCATGTGGAGAAATAGCAGTTAGGTTTGCTAATCACTAATAGCAGCAATACTTACAAAAGGAAGTAACTAATGCTATACTAAGAAAGGTCATGTCACAGGCATAGGAAAATAACTGCCCTTTACTTTCTCAGGTGTCTGTTAAAGGCTGTTAAATGTAATTATGGCTGCTTCTCATATTGAAACACAGGAGTGAACAGAAAGGGTACACTAAAAGGCAGATGAATTTCACGCCTGACTTGTTGCAAAAGTTAAAAATTTGTGTGCATAGAATATTTGTATACAAAGATTATTAGAAGAACCCAGATATCTATGGAGAGAGGAAAGTTCTAAGGGAAGATTTGAAAGGTCCCAATAGTTACAGAAAAGTAAGGGGAAAAATAAAATTCTTGTTAAGAAATTTTCACTGATACTTTCTGAGTCATATAAAACATGCTCAAAAAAAAGATCTTTGACTGTGTGAAGTGAAGCAGCAAGGTAGTAGCTTTCAAAGCAGCATGGATGGCAGGAGTGTGCTGTGGCTGGTAGAGCCCCTTTAGGGTCTCAAGACCCTAAAGCCAGTCTGAGACCTTTGAACTCATTAGGAGTTCAGGATGGGGTTGTTTGTGCTTTCAAAGAAGATATGCAAGTTCAAAATTACTAGTTGGTTAATGAAGATGTGATACAGAACTTGAAGTTTGGTGTTCGTTGATAAGCTCTAATTTCATACCTGACAGTGCAAAAGAAATGTGTGAGAGGGTTTTTTGTATAAAAATGTTTGAGTATTAGAAAACTAATTAAAACACAGATTTGTTACTAGTTGATAATTTATAAGTGATACATCCACAATAATATAGGAAGACCAGTGCTTTTTTTTTTTCATTTACATTTTAAATTTTGCAGGGGTAACATTTGTTTTGCTGATTGGCATATTTTAGTTTTCTCTTGTACTGTTCTGGAATGCACTGTTTTGCTCTTGTATCTAGCTGTCCCCCTTTTTTTATTGATCATTGTTGTATACACTAGCATATTTACCTTCAGAGATTGTAGGATTTCTATGATTAAAAAAAAAAAAAAGAGAGGAAACATAACTGATAAATAATAAAGAGATAAATATTGTATACAGCCTTCAAGTGTTGATGTTATCTGGCCAAGCTACTTTTTTCAAGAGTATTTTAAAAGGAACTATTAAAGATGTGATGAATAGCAGTGGGACACCACTAAAGCATTAATGATCCATGGAGGAATAACACTAAAACAAGCTTGAGGCTATCAACCTTTCACTTTTGAGACTTATATTACAAATATTTCAACCCTATGCATAGGAACCTTTCCTTTGTTTGTTTTGGTGACTTGGGAGGAACACATGGTGATAATTTCCTATGAGTCATACATGCTATATATGTATAACATGTATGAGTTTTCCTGATGTAAATAACATGCTTTGTGTTACTTTGCTCATGTGTATTTCCTGCCTCTTGCTGTGGATCCAGTCCCTTCTTTTACAGCAAAAGGGAGAGGATATGTGTGGCTGAGGGTGGTGCACAAAAGGGTTTCCCTGCTTTTGAAATGTCAGCGTTTTGAGAATGTGGAGTTATTGTGGTGTGTAATGGGGCACTTCTTCTAGCACATTAAGAATTCTGGTTATAAAAAGATTTTTATATTAGTGTTAATTATATATTTGATAAAACATTATGTTTATCTATATATAGCTAGTCCTGTCTTTTATTTGTACATTTTATGTGCAAACATGATGAGTATTTTAAGGATGAAAATATCTTGAAAACTCTTCCAGTCCATTTTTTATTGGTGTCCATTTCTCTTAGTCAAAGCAGTAGTTACAGACAGTAGGAGGCCATCAAAAATCTCGTGTCTTGCTTCATTTGCTGTCTAAGACAAGAGAGGACATGTAAGATGTGTAAGCAGGTTGTGACATCCAGCCTGTTACTGCTACAGCAGGTCCAATAACTGATGTTTTGCAAACATGCATATTCCAGAACCATTTTGGTACAGTAGATCTTCCAATCAGCGAGTGATTAGTTTGAATTTTAACACTTGTCTATCAAGTGATGTAGAAGCTCTTGAGCACTCCATGTGTCCATCCCATGACAGCTCTTAGGCGCTGTCTAATCAGGTCACTGTCCCAACTCTCCCAATCTGATATTATACTTTCTGAGTCTGGCACTGCACAAGACTTTTTTATTGGTCAAATTACTCTTGGTGCTCTTCTCTGCACCCTGTCTAGTTTTTCAGCCTTTTAAAAACATATCTAAAGTGAGCAAATCCCGTCATACATGGCAGACCTGAATATTGGGTTCTAGTATAGATCTCTGTATGCAAGGCAGGTAGCTATCTTTTCAATTCTTGTTCTCAGTCTGCCCCCAATTATACAAGCAATGATTGCGTTAAACCTCTTGCCACAGTTTCAAGTCGTTGGCTTTTCTTGAAATGATCTGCTCCGTTGTTTTTATGGTCATCGTATTCTGGGATACACTCCCTGGTTCTCCCAGTACAGTTCTACTTCTGGGATGGAATAGTTCGTGTGGCCTGGGAAAGTGCACTGGTTGGTGCCAGTTGGCTGGCAGCCAAGCACTGCAGGCAAGCATCCCGTGTGCACCAGTGTGATTTCAGTACAGAAATCCATTCTGTTCTGGTAAAGCAGCTGCTGCCATGTCTTCCTGCAGCTTGCACACGGTAGGTATCAATGAATCAGCATTTCCCTTCATCTTGTGAAGGCTTGAAGCTATTGCCAGTCAAAACTGCTTGTGCCATCCTTTCTTTTTGCTGCATCTCTAGAGCTATAATATTCCATTGCCATTCTTTTTGACCATATCTTGAATATAAAGACTTGCACATAAATCTTAGGAGTTAATTCCTAAAAAATCTCTTGCAGTAGATTAAATGACTTTATATTCTAGACTCATACCTCCAAATACACATTTTATTTACTAGTGTGATATTCCAATTTCACGGTTGCTTAATAGGTTGATAAGTGTATGGGAATAAAGCAGAATAGTTAGAGAAAGATACAGTTATTCCACTTCTGTTCAAGTGGTTTTAGTAGAATCATAATCTTTTTTTTTTTTAAATGAGAGTAGAAGCAGCTGTTTTCTGCTAAGTCTCTGCTAAGAGAGAGTCTCCACTTCCAGTATGGTACTTTTGAGGGAATGCTTAGCTTTGTTTTGTTAGAGACTGATATAGCAGTTGGAAGGTCATCATTTTAATTAATTAAAAAAAACCTCTACAAAGTACAGAGCCTTACAGAAATTGTAATTACAGGAGTCTTTAACCATGTAGTGCAGCATGTGGAAGCTACTTGTAAGACAGAGTCATCCTTTAGTTTTGAGATTACGTTAAATCCCCAAGCCTGTAATTATATGCGTGTGGCTGGCAGGAGCCCATGCCGGGCTGATTGTGTTCAATGAACGGGGTCGGTACTTGCTGCTTCTCTCCGTGGGACCTACAAGCATCCTGGAAAGCACAGTACCTAGTGCTTTCACTGCTGCTTCTGCTGACAAGGCAGGCAGACTACGTTGGATTTGGTTTATTTCATTTTATTTTGACAGATTGCAGGTTCTTTACTGTCGGTTCAGAAGATGCAAGGACAAATTATTAGTAATACTCCAGAAAGTGAGCGCTCTCTTCTGTCATTGTAAACCAAACCAAAGAAGGGGTACAGACACGTGTCTGTACTAGAAATGCAGCAATACCCGATGCATAAGCTCTTGATTTTGTGAAGAGACTTGGTGCAAGGTGCACATGGGTTGAGGCAATCCTGAGCACAAGTACAGGACAGGCAGAGAAAGGATTGCCAGCAGCCCTGCTGGTGAGGACTTGGGCACACTGGTTGGTCACTCAACATGACCCAGCAATGTGAGCTTGCAGCACAGGAGGCCAACCACATCCTGGGCTGCATCCAAAGCCGTGGGGCCAGCAGGGCGAGGGAGGGGATTCTGCCCCTCTGCTCTGCTCTGGTGAGACTCTGCTGCACCCAGCTCTGGGGCACTCAGTGTAAGAAGTACATGGACCTGGAGCAAGTCCGGAAGCCCATAAAGATAGTCCAAGGTCTGGAGCACCTCTTCTGTGAAGACAAGGCTGAGAGATCTCAGGTTATTCAGCCTGGAGAAGAGAAGGCTTCAGGGAGACCTTAGAGCACCTTCCAGTAATTAAAGGGAGCTTATAAAAACAGAGATAGCATTTTTTTGCATGGACAGATAGTGATGGGATTGGGGGGAACATTTTTAACCTAAAAGAGGAGGGATTTAAGTTAGAAAGGAATTTGTTACGGTTGTGAGACGCTGGAGCAGGATGCCCGGAGAAGTTTGGGATGCCTCATCCCTGGAGTGTTTAAGGCCAGGTTGTATGGGGCTCTGAGCAACCTGTCTAGTGGGTGGCAGGGAGATTGAAACTGGATGATGTTTAAGGCCTGTGCCAACCCAAACCACGCAAAGATGATGATGATGACTTGTTTCTGAAACAAATCTCAATTAGTTGTGACCATGCTTGAAGTTACCTTTGAGACACTACAATGTACTTGTGCTACTAAAGTTTCTAATTTTCATAGTGTATGCGGCATCTTCATATCTTCCAAATCTTTTATGTCTGTAATTATTTTTAAACAAATATTTGTGGCTAAGAAGGTGTGGGAAAAGCTGACCAGTGTGTTTGCCAGTAGCTGAAATGAAGTTAAAAGTTAAAGTTGTACTCAAAGGTTTTTTAAGCGCTTTTTCTAGCAAGAAACATCTCTTAACCTTTGTATATCAACACAATTTCACTGAAAAGGACAGGTTTAATTTTTGCCAGCAATTGAAACAGACTGGTGAGATAAAGTTTTTTTTGTAAAGCTCTGGTGTGGGATTTTTGTAAAGGGTAATGTAGGCAATGCTGTTCCTTAGGTTGTGCTAAAGGGTAATGTTCAGTTACCTGATGTTCAGAGAGTTATTTTCATGTAGAAAAGATGTATGTATTATCTCTTCTTTAGTACTGCATTATAAATTTTTTAAAATATATTGTTAAATCAGACTTGTAAAAAAGTAAATTAAAATGTGAAGCTGCTGTGTAGTAAAGCACTTCAACAAAAAGCCATCCCAGGATGCGGCAATATTGACTGATTTTATCACTGCTTATTTAATACCTACTGATTCAAAAAGGTTAGCATTGCTTGGAGCCAATAAATGAAGATTTTTGGGGTTTTTAACTTAGAAGGCCCCTAAATTATTTTTCCTAATCTCTTCCTGGGCAATAAAGCTAAAATACTTGTATGGTGCTATGCAACAGTGTTTTGGCATCAACTTAGATCTTTAACAGATGTATTCTTGTCATCTGTTAGCCACTTTCAACACACACATGTCCTTGCTTTTCAACATGCTGCATCTCGTACGTGACACGTTCTCCAGTGAGGATCTTGTGGAGCCAGAGCAGCTTTTATGACTCCTAATGACCTGTAAAGCATTCTGCTGCAATGCCTGCATGAAATTACCCATCAGTGTTGCAGAGTTGGTTATAAAGCTAGAAAATAGCTGCTGTAGTTGATTTAATAAAAATGTAAATTTACAAGATCCTCCAAATTATGCAAAGCTGACAAGTTGTCTTTTTTGATAATCTGAGCGCTGGGGAATAACAGGGTGTCTTTATTTCACTTGCCTTTTTATTCCTTCTCCCTGTAGTGAAGGGAAATCTTCATAATAGAGCAGTATTCATTGCAAAATGCTGGACTGACTGAGCCTGCTGCTGAATGGGAATACAGCTCTTCTATTTGGGATGAAAAATTTTGTTCAGATAGGCATTCCTGGTATTGTTACAAGGTTGTATCAAATACTATAGTGGAAATGTTTTAGTTTTCAAAGTATCCATATAGCAATTTGTTATTTTCAGAGCTAAATTAAGTCTCTTTGTTCCTTAAAAATCTGACTTTCAATTTGACTAATGTGGTAGATGCCAGCAGTAACTTGTAAAATGATGAAACAAAATACTGACTTGTATAAAATCCTTATGTGTTCAGATTTCATAATATTTCATTTCAATTTTCTTGTGCAGGTAGATCCAGCAGATCTCGCTGTGTCTTCCTGACACGTGAAGCACTTGATGTCTGCATGTGTTTCTCGTTGCTTTAATGTTTTACTGATACTGTTGTTTGAGTACATCGCTGTCCTCACTGAACCCCATGGGCTGGCTTTCTTTAAAGGTCTGGCTCTGTGGTGAACGTCGCTGTGACCAGATGAGTTCTCTGTGGTGCATCTGCTTCTGTGGGGTCACACACAAACTTAGGCCATAAAGAAAAACAGGAGCATGTGACATCCAAAACCAATTGTAGCAGCTCATGTGGACAAATCCCCTGACAAGTGAAAGAGGGGATGGTGTGGAGCTGGTTTTAGGGTGTTGTTCAGTCACTGTATGAAAGGAAATGTTTGATACAGCATAAGTGGAATTATACCTAGGGTGTCTTCCAGGTGTGTATATTCCTGTGAAACACAAGGGTGTGTTTTCTGCATAAGAAGTTCATTTTTTGAAAACTCTTTTTTTCCCCCCAAAGACAATTTCATATTCTGCAGAATTTGTATTCTTCATTGAATACTGGTACTTTACAGAAATTTCCTCATTGTATCTAAATGTCAGACTGTATAAAGATTGTAATCTTGAATTTAATTTAGAGAAATTTCATTAGTTTTTTTTTTATCCTACAGAGAAGTGTAATAGATAGTAACATTTTTTGATTCATTTATTTCAGCTAATGTGATCTGGTAAGATTAACCAGAAGTTTGTGTTAAATAGGATACATATATTACACTGCCTGTCTTATTGTATGAAAATATAAGCTTCTTTCATCTAGTGGCCTTCTACCGAGTACTTATGAATAAAAATTCAGTTGATAAAGTATTTGTGTGTTATATATTTTCTAGATTCATAAATAATCTTTCAGACTCCTGAAAAAAGGAGTGAGTGCGGCAATAAAAGTGATACAAATTCATGCTGCTGCCCGAAAGGATCACAGTGATAAAAGATTTTTACAGATGAGTCCAGAGAAAATTGTGACTAAATATGTAGCTGAGTTAATTAATAAGGAAGAACTATAATTACTAAGAGCTTAAGCTGTGTTTATATATAGACTATAAATAATTTTTTAGTATGTCTGAGGGTTTTTGATCTCCTGATATTATATTAGATACCTTTTTGTTTTTATCTGCTCCCCCATTTTTCCTCCTGAAACCAGCTGATTCCAGCTGCAGAGTTGAATGAATGACACTTCAAAAAATGCTGGCTGTCTTTGGAATGTTGAAACATTTAAAAAACACAAAATACTTAATTTGGTAAAAAAAATATATACTAACACAAATTAATTTCAGGAGTAGAACTTTGGACAAGAACAGTTGTGTTAATCCAGGATTAACACAACTGTTCTTGTCCAAAGTTCTATTCCTGGAGTTGATTGTTGTCCTGAAAGAAGGTGATAAAACCATGTCTATCATGAGTGAATCTTTTAGAAATTGTTCCAAAAGCTGGATCTTCTCTAGACCTAGCGAAAATGAGAAAAAAAATATGCAGTACATACAATAGATCATTATGTTCCATGTTGTATTTGAAGTATGAATTCTTTGTCTTCTGAAACCTTTTTGAGAAATTCAAGTCCGTACACGGCCTCCCTTGGCAAGGACAGAAAAATTGTCTGAAGAAACAAAAGCAAAAAAATTATCCTATTGACTTGGTTGGAAGTGACTATTGCAGGCTTCAGAGGCTGTTTAACATACACACCATAATCTAGAAGTAGTCAACAATACAATAAGCTTTTTGGATCAAGGAATGAATGTATCCTTTCACTGTTAGTAAAGCTTTATCTAACCGAGTCTGCTGCTGGTTTTGCATATATATCACAATTTCTGTGCAATTATTACAGTTTCGCACATTTCTACTTATTCCCATTGGGACTCAGCATTTCCTTACCTAAAGGCTTGATTTTTTTCTGGTGTCTGAAGTCTGTCTTTTGCAGCCTCTTAGCTCTGCAAGTGTCCTCTGTTTTGCACCCTCTGCCAAAGGGGCTGATCCAGGGTAAGTCATGAAGTCAGATCACAAAGGAAGCAGCAAGCAGTTCTTCCTCATGGTGTAGGTACAACCTCTTGCTATTCTCTGCTCAGCAGAAGTCTTCAGTGATGTTAAAATTGCACAAAAGTGGACTCTTGATTTGAGACCTTCTCACCAAAGTTGTCTTCTTCTGAAGGGCAGGAGGAGCACTGCAGGGTCACCCGGCACTGATGCCAGTGGGTGGTGACAAGATCCATATCCAAAGAGGTGGCACTGGAGACCTTACTGCCTGGAGTAGACAATGCTGACCCCACAGCTGACTGGGAAGAATCAAAGAACGAATGTTAGGGCAGACAAACTGTCATCTTGTCAGTATCTTCTGGTTGCCTGTGAGTTAAGGGCAAGTGTTCAAACTGGTCTGCCTGCATCCAGCAAGGTTTATGGCATCGAGGACAGGCATCTGGCAGATGAAAAGGCAGTAATAAAGATTCTGGATGTCAATCTGCAGAAAGAGAGCAGCAAATTCAGGCTGCTTCAGCATTTCAAACCTGAAAGAGCTGTGAACAGGGCCTGTGTGCTGAGCCATAGCCTTTGGTTTCTGGAACAGGTTTTCCAGGGGAGCAGGGAGAAAAGAAAGCAGATTTACGGTGGTATTTATTGGTATTATTGGTGTGAAGTCCTGTTGCCTGAGCAGGAAGTGGCAAGAAAGAGTGATGGCAAATTTTTTCATCTGAAAGCATATTGGCAGAGAGAGCCACTTCATAGGAGATCAAGAACACACAACTCCTCTCCCCTTTCCTCTCCCTAATACTCCAAAGATTTTGTTTTCTTTCTGGACTAATGAATTACACTGATGTAAACTTCCACCTTCATCTCTGGTTTCACCCCTCTCTGTATGCCCTGTCCATCCTTGGCCAGAGGTTTGTGGTTGTAAGGATGGAGCCATCAGTTCACACCTTCAGGTGCATCTGCTGTTCCACTGGCTGGGTTTTATGGCTCTCTGGTACAGGAGCAGCAACAAGGAGCAATAACAAGTTTGGTGAACAGATGACTCGATTACCTGTTACTATCTGGTTTTAATGACAATGAAATAAAATCAATTTGCACCAGGTCTGTCTAGGCAATTGCAACAGTGCTGATGGAGTGTTTCACCTTACCCTTGGAAATATGGCTGTTCCTCTAACCAATAAAACAAAAATAAGAAAAACAATCACTGTAATAGTAGTTGGAGTTGGGCTGTGGGAAGCACAGGGCTGCTGATGTAGTGAAGAGCAGGCAGGGAGAGAAAAATGGCTCAGAGTGTGAAAGCTCTCCATGCTTCCTCCTGGCTTTCTGTAGCTGGTGGTAGAAGATGTCCACCATGACACTGGACCATAACATTAAACACAGTGATGGATAAAAGATGGCAGAAGAGAAGCTAAGCAATTTTGTAATAAAAGCATGTCAATGAGACAGAATATATGAAGATAGTTTAAAATACATAATTCAAGTGAAGCATAAATCTTGAGAAAGAAATAATTATCTGTTGTCTTAAAGGAGAGTATCTGGTGCAGGACTTGGGGTTTGTGCATAGATTTGACATGAAAAACTCTATATGGAATATTTTGGTTTGTTTGCTTGGTTTTTAGAATGCGTATGGAGTTTTGTCCATAAAGGTGGTATGGAACTCTAGTTTAAGTGGCATGCCCTACTTCATAATTTTCTGAATGGATTGTAAAAGCAGGTTAATTTGCTGTTTGAATTGGCACGAGAGGGCATAAAACTCCTTGTGAGCTGAAGAAGTCTTACAAATGGTGCAGTGTTTGGCCAATTCTGCTGCTCTAAAATCTGCTCTCTTCTCCCTTTAGTGAAGGCAGAAAACTCGATTCGCTGTGTGTTTTTTGTTCAGCATAATTTTATTTTGGTGTGATGAAATGCTTGGTGGTCCTGCCCACACAAAACAATCCATCAATTCCCTCCACTCTCTCCCTCCCCCTGTGGTCTGTGCTTCACCCACTGTAATATACTTGTCTACAATTGTCAAAAAGCTTTCCTGGTTATCAAATCAGGCTTTTTCTTTTTTCTTCCTTATAGATCAGTAGGATTAAATCTTTAATGTGCTTTGATTAGAATATTTCCATTTGAAATGGGCTCCTTCTCTCCCAGAAGCAGCATTCCTGGTGTTTTTGCCCTATTTATCCAGAGGAAACACTAAGGGAAAGGATAGATAGGAGGAAGGAGGAGAAAAATCACCATGTCTTGTTGAAATGTGGGGCCCTTTGCCTGGCACAGCAACCATCAGTCCCTGCAGGGTCGGGGAATGCGAGAGGCTGGGGGATGTGTCCCTCTAACACCCGTGTCTGTGTGTGCAGCTAGATGCTTTCTAGCTTGCAAAGAAATATGGCTTTTTGAGCCTGCATCTCCTCATGCAGGTGGTGGTGACGGCGCTAGTAGTGAATGACACAGCTTTGCCAGATGACACGGAGCTGATCTCTGCATCAGCCAAGAGGAATTAAGCTTTGTCACTCCCCGCCGGGGCTACCTTTTGCCTGGTATGTGCGGGAGGAGGAATTCACAGGCTGCTGCTGCATTCACCCAAGCAGAGCCCCGAGCGTGCTTTGCCAGGGGAGGCAGGCAGCCAGAATGATAGCTGTCTCTTTTAAATGCCGCTGTCAGATCCTGAGGAGACTTGCTAAAGGTAACGTGCTTTCCTTCTTACTCAACCAGGGGCTCCGTTGCATCCTTCCAGAGACACAGCCTGATTTTTTTACTTTTAAATATGACCGTCCTTCCTTACTGTCAGGCAACAAAGAACTCCTGATGCAGGAGGGTGTAGGAGCTCTTTCAATTAACATTCCTACATGTCCCAGGCTGTGGTCCTGCTAGGATGATAATCCTGAGGGTTTTTTATCTTTCTCTTTTTCTTTTTTGGTTATTGCTAGAAGGAGGATTTTTTTCCCCCGAGTGAAGTGCTAAAGTTATTGTGGGGTGTTATTGTTTTGTATTTCTGCTAACTGCTGAGAGGCATCCCTCCTGGGTCAGTGCACACTCTGCCTTACTGGGAACAACTGACACTGCTGTCCTGGACCTGTATCCAGGTCCAGGAAACAACTGAATTGTTGTTTCAATTTGTTTCAATTCATTGAAATTTCTGTTGTTTCATGTCCTTTGCGAGCTATTTTTACCTGTGCTTTACATGCCGAAGGCTGTTGTATATGATGAAGTAGGGATAACAGTGTGTGTTTTTTCGGGCTGCACTCTCATGTCACACTTTGGAAGTTAATTTGCCTGTTAGAGCAGTATGCATTTTATCTTACTGTAAATCTTTGCAGTCTCTCATTTTACCACTTGGAACTTTAAAATACTACCTTGAGTCCAGTGTGATTGTTCAAGCAGATATGTGAAAACCTGGCTAAGACACCTTCACCGTTCAGGAATGAACATACCTTATTTTCTAAAAATAACTTTTTTTTTTTAATCTGTCATGTTTGGTAATTTTTTCCTTCTCTGTGTAAAAAGGGTTGATTTGGGATTTTAGCTTAATGTTTTGATGGGAACTTCCAACATTGTAGTAGCGTTATGTGTCTGCAAATAAGAAGCTTCTATTTTTTATCTTGGGTGCTGTGAAATATTTAATGGCTGTTACTGTGCAGCTGGATATACATCCATGTGTGAATGAAACTATTTTTATCAGCTTAGCTTGAAAAATTAGAGATCTTTGATTATTAGTCAGGGTAGCTCAAAATCAATTAGTGTTTTATTTTGCAGAAGCATGAAAAGGTAGCATGCTAATACAATGAGAGCAGTAATAGGAAAAGAGAATACTGCAATCAAACTTATATAAGCATTTTCCTTTTATTTAGATTGCTCAGTGGGGTCACGTTGTTCAAAACATAGGAACTTAAATATTTATTAATCATCCTCTCAGTAGATTTGCTTCTCTTTCAAATCTGTGCTGGGTAATGCCTGTTTTTCTCGTTTGTGTAAAATGTTTCTATTCTGGTAGCTCTATATTACATGTTTATCAGGTTGAGAGTCAGTGTATTCTATTTTTCTGGTGCGAGCCGAGCAACCTTTTTCTCTGCTGATGTCTTTATCAGACAGATCTGGGCACTAATTTAGTTACTCACTGATGAGAGTTGTTGTTCCATTTAAATACAGTTGCCCTGTGAATAATCAATAATCTAATGCATCATAGCCATCTTAATTATTTCATGCTTCCATCATTCAACAGAACTCAGGCTAGTGGGTTTTTTTCTCCTCTGAAATAATCTTAACTACCGTTGAGACTCTTTGCTCCTCCCACTCCCTCCCAATAGGAACTGGCATGATACTATTGATTTTTTGCATTAGTGTGCCTTATGCTTGTCTCTGGTTGATAAAGAAAAAGACAGTCTAGAGGTATGTTCATATATCCTCCTGTAAGCCATATGCACACTTGACTGGTGTTGCAATCCTAATTGACAGGTTCCTGAATTTTCACTGTTTTGAGTGAAATCTTTGGTTTTTTACCTGATTCTGTGGGGGTTTTGGCCTTGGTATTTGCATCTCAGAAAACAGTTATGGAGTGCTCAACACAGCCTAGCTGAGGACAGGGTGGACATTCACATTATTACTGTGGAGAGGATTCTTGCCAACAGCTGGCAAACTCCTGCTGTTGTATGAGCTGGAATATCTTCTTTCCTTCTAACCTGCTAGGCATGGGGTTTTGCACATTCATTGAGTTCCTTTGCTCCAAAAACAGTTTTCCTTGCTATAGTACTTGCCCCCAGCCTGTCTCTGCTGGGGTCTTTTTCTTCTGCACTAATCCTGTAGCTTTGTGCACTTCCCCAAAATAATTTCTTTACTGTCTTTCAGGCCCTACTGTGGTGGAAAGATACAAGTGTGCTGCACACTAGATTAATGTCTTGTGTTTTTAATAAAAGATGTGCAGTTTACTGTGCATCAAAATGTGGAAATATCTGCTTTATGTATGTTGTGTCATTTTTCATGCCTGTCTTGACAAAGTAAGCTTGTAGCTTCATTTCCTGTTCTTTCAGATAGGGATGTAAACAGAAATGCCTCATCTGGGCAACTGAAGACTCTCTAAAAGTAATTCTTTCCAGTAGGGAGGTGTTCAGGAAATATTTTATTTTACAACAATTGTACTCTCATCTCCTTGTACTTCACCTTAACCTTTCAAAGCAAAAGGGAGAGGTTATTTTTGTGTTTCTTTGCGTTGTTGCATGTACTTACTGTGTAATTGAAAAAAATTCTGGAGGGAGAATCTTCAAGTGTTGTGAGCTAATTTCAAGGCAAAAATATCATATAGTAGTGGGAATGCTCTCCAAAATCCAGTCAGTGACCCTCTCCTTCCCATAGTTGTGAGTCAGAGCCTGCAACAGCTAACCCTTGCCCCTCTTGACCTCACCTCCATGGTCATCTTCAGATGGGAGCATTAGTATTCTTCTTTGTCCTCTGCCTTCGATCTTACACCATTCATATGAGACAGGCACAATTTTAGAATCATAGAATGGTTTGGATTGGAAAGGATCTTCAAACATCTTCCAGTCCAGCCCCTCAGTCCTGCTTCACTGCTGCTCCTGCCCATGCACTCCTTTTGTGCCGTGTTGCCTCTGTGGGTACGAGGGCTACTGTGGCTGCTGCAGCTGCTGTACAGAAGTCTTCTTCTGCATTTCCACTGTACCAATCACCCCCTCTTAAAGCAAAAGATGTGGCAAACAGGAAGTGCACAATAATTATTCATGCAGGAAATTTAGAAGACTATGAGATTAGGTCCCTTAATGTGTATTACACTTCAGTTTTGTGAGTCTTTATTTCGGAGGTCAGTACATTTTCAGTAATGAAATTTTATGTTACCAAGGTCAGATGAAGCTTCATGTTTGCATCTATTAACAAGCAACCATGAAAGAAAAGTATTATGTTATTTGATGATGCAATTTGCAAGAACAATGCTGTGTGAGACTTTTCTCATAGCTGTGGACACATGATTTGAATTTAGATCTAGTCTATCCACTTAAGAACAACAAAAAATTTCTGGTTTTTATACCAATGTGTTGTTTCTACACCAGTCTGTTGTTTCTATGCTATTTTTCCATTATGCATTTTTTATAGCTATTAAAATGTTTATTGTGGATGGGAGTTTGTGCTGTAATTACCTGATTTCTTTCATTAATAAATCTCTCATTTCTCATCTCTCACTTTTACTTTTGAGCTGAAATATTGCTGGGTCAACCTCTTTTTATTGTGATTATCTATATGTGTTTGAATCTCTATGTGTATGTATATACATTTTCAGCAATGCTGGAAGTAGTTAAAAGGTTCTGGAAAGAGAAAAGGTATCTTCTTACCATATTAGGTACTAAAATTTGCACTGAGAAGAGAGTTTTGTAATTTTTATATATTATTTTAATTTTTTATCTCCTTTCTATCCCAAAAGAGCACGGTAAGCCAAAAGCCACACTAAGAATCTGAAATAGTAGCTGTTTTTACAGTTTTCAGTATGAGAAGTACTGGGCTCAGAGAGAATGGTAGCTTACATTTGGACCAAGTGAATATAAGGAAAGGCCACATTTGTAGTTGTAAGAGCAACCACGACTCTGCACTTCGTACAGCTGCTTGTATTGTAGGATTATTTTTTTTGTGCAGTGGAGAAACACTAGGGTTTTTTCCCCCCCAGTTTATTCATATAAGACCTTGGGCATTGAGCAATATGCTGTGCATACCAAAGAGCCTGTGGTAATTCCTTACATTGCATATGTATGCTAAATAAAATTTACAGTTATTGTGTTGAGTAAAACAGTGAGCAATATACATATATAGCATACAGTAGTGAAAAGTTGCTGAAATGTGTAGTGTGGTCAGGTTTACAGGTAAATTAACCACTTTATAGTTTAAAAATTGTCTTTCAAGTAGCGCATTACAAAGCCTTGGCTGTGGTTAATTGATGTATGGACACATTCTTGTTTTCCCTTTATTAGCTGAAAGAACAGCACTTTTAGGAAGCTGTGTCTGTAGTATAAAGTTGCTCACAGAATTGGGTCTCTTTGTTAGAGTCAGGAGTGCAGTTTTGCACATACAAAGATCAGTGAAGTTATTCTGGATTTTATTATAATGGAAACAGAATAGGAGCACTCTGACAAAGATGTCAATTGTTGTTACACAGGGTAGAGCGTGAGGAGCTGAGTGGAATGCCTCTCACCCATCAAAGCTTTATAGCCTATCTTCAGGATAATTTATCACCTACTGCGCATACAGATCCTTTCTGCAGACGTATATTTTTATTCTCCCAGTATGTTTCCAATACAGCGAGATAAAGCAAGCTTTAAAGGCAAGATGCTGCACTCCATTTTACAAGATGATCAGTTATCTAAAAATTGGATTGGGGCCTAAAGCATCAAAGGATGAATTCTGAATGTAGCTGGATGTAGGTTGTACTTTGCCTTGCACACAAGCAACTACAACAGGGACAAAGCCAGAATTTTTTTTAAAGTATGGAATTGAAATTGTGTTAAAGACTTGATATTGAGGCTATGTAGTATCTTATTACAAACTTGCTAGTGTTTCAGAGACTCATCCCTGGTTACCAGCCTTTGAATTATTATTAATAGTAATTCCGATTATGTGGTCTCTTTTTGCCAATAAATTGCTTATAAAAATACAAATTTAACTACTAGAACTGAGTCAACAGCTTGCTTGGAATGAAGTAAAAATCACAAATAACAATATCTCTAGGGGGCATTTAAATGTCCTAGAATGTTTAAACATTGCTTCCCTGTCTTTCTAAAATTAGTTCTGAAGGTTCAGAAAACTCCTGAGTGTCTGGTAAGTTCTATAAATAGGCAGTCAGTAAGGATTTGTTAGCTTTGTGCATTTGGTTGGGGTTTCAGGAATACACTTTGAGGTTTTTCATGCTCAACACCCGTTTATCCAATTTGTCCGTATTTCCACGTTTTTTGCATTTTGTTTCTGAAGATTACTTCTGTGCTTCTTCTGATTTAGTAAACAAACTACAGTGAAAGAATAAAAAGTAGAAGCAAAATCTGGAAAATTTCTTTTCCACTAGCATGTTGAAACTTCAGGGCCACCTGTAGAGTTGCAGCCCTTCCTCAGCCATTAGTGGGTACTTTGTGAGAAGACAGGAGAGAGTCCACAGGGGAGAGCTGTGGACATCTGCTACCAAGGGAAGTTTTGACATTGCTCTTAGTGCTTGTGATGTAGTAAATACAATTTTAAAAACAACCAAAACAAAAGCATTCCTTGGTACTACTTAGAATGTTTTGTTTTGTTTTGTTTTAAAAAAAAATTATTTTGTTGCAAGACTTGTTTGTCAGATAAGAAAATGAAGGCAAAGAGTGGTCATGACCTGTTTTGTGTCACTCAGTGGGTCCATGTTGGTCTTGGGGGCAACCCTGTCCTCCTACTTCCATTTGTTCATTGTTGGTTAGGAAAAGTTACAGAAGTTGGCAAAGTCTGTGAGAGAGCAGAGATGACATGGCATGACTTTTTCCCTTCTAGATTTTTCACATGTTTTGACTTTTTTATTTGCACTTATGAATGCTTTTGGCAAGGATTGTTTTAGGATTGCTTTGAAATTGTAAGTGCCTGCATTATGATTGCTGAAGGAGAGGGAGAGAGATGAATTTTTGTTAAGATATTTCTTCTATAATTGGTGTTTAGGCTTTCCAGCACTGAGTATGTGAAGAACAAAAGAGGCAGATTTATTATATTTAATGAGCATTATTAGTTCGCAATATTGTCTTTTTGTTCAAAAGAATTCTTTGAACTTATTGTTGTAAGAAGTAATGAAAGGAGAAAGGATTTTCTCTTCTAGAGCAAGCCAATCACAGTTCACAAGTTCAAGCAATATTTCTTCACCACTAATATATTCAAGAACTGGCAAACTCTTTATTAATTATTCAGGATGATCTGAAGCATGGCAGCATACTAACCAATCTATGTGATGCTTTGACAAAAAAGAAAGACATAAAAATACTTTCCAAATCTAGCATGTACTAGTTAAAGTAGGAGCACTGCTGCAGCCCTTATGGTCTGAGGGTGTGTGTATGACTGGAGTTCTGCAGAGAAATTTTTTAGCTTAGATAAACAGATATAATTGCATGCAGGTGCCTGTAAGGTGTGAAGAGAAAGCTGAAGTCATTTCAAGAGATGGTAAGTGGCCATTAGTTATCTTTTATCTATCAGATATTACCAGCTGTTATCTGATGTGGTTGCTCTGATATCAGTTACATATGGAGAAAATGGGAAGTGTTTTTTCTAGTTTGTGTAGTGCTATCTAGATGTTTTAGGAGTGTATTATAGCAAGCTGAGGCTCCAGGTGGAAAGGGGCTCTGGTTCCTTGTGTGAAGAACGGACTCAGTCTCTCATGAGCTTTATATAATCTTAGTCTGGGGGTCTGCTGAATCTGGGAAACACTGTGCAATAGGGTGAGAGCATACCTACCTTCTGAGGCAGATTTCTGCAGCTTAATCTGTCTCCCAGCATGGCCCTGCTTAGTAGTGCCCCATCTACATTTCATATTGTGGGGCTGCTGATGTGCTTCTGCCATGGGAATGTCCTGCTCTGGGCATGGCCCCTAAGCAGGCAAGTCTGTCTCTCAGCAGAGGTTACAGCACCTCTGCAAGCAGCTGTCAGTAAATCAGCAAAGGATAATCTCATTTCTTCTGCCCTATCTGCATTCCCTGCAGGAGTTCTACTGGCCTGGGGAGATGGCTGCTCAGTGAGGCACACAGGGAGGACTGCGCTGGTTGGAGAATATCACAAAGGACCAAGTCCTAGCCAGTTGCAAGGAAAAAGAGAATGGTTCATAACATGTTCTTTTTTTCCTCAAGGGGAAAAAAAAATATTAAAAATTTTAAATTTATTAATTATCTAAATTAATGGAACCTTCTGCATCGAAACTGATTTACCTCAGTTTTACCACAACCACCATGTCATTCCCTCACTCTCACAGAATCTTTTGTGGTCATTTAGATTGAAAAAGACCTCTAAGATCATTGAGTCCAACCATTGACCCAGCACTGCCAAGTCCACAATTAAAACATGTCCCTAAATGCCACACCTACACATCTTTTAAATACCA
>VYZP01004872.1:11656-24229 GCA_013400635.1 Hypocryptadius cinnamomeus | reverse complement strand
ACAAGCAATTCAAGGGAAAGAGACATTAAAAGAATTCAGAGTTCATGCATCTTAAATGCAAGACCTGGTTTTGGTTCAGTGGGCATTCCTCCTTTGTTATTGCACTTGAGTTGTTGGACTGCCCCAGCCTTTGCAGGTCATGTGCTTGAAATGCAATTGGGCATAAGTCCTACAGCTGCCTGATGTGCTCACACAGCTTTTTACAGTGCTTTTAAGGAGTTGAAAGGAGCAGAAGTTACATGTATGCATCTAGAAGTGCCTGTAAGCTTGTAAGCCAGCTTGATGTTGAGACTTCAGTGTGGGGATGGGGTGGGGAAGCAAAAGAGACCTCAGCATTCCATCTGGACCATCATATTTAATAATGTGTCATTAAAACACACAATTAACAGTGGTCAGCATTAAGTGATAACGTATTTATGCATGTAGTGTTCAAATAGAGCTTTGTTTCTCAATCCAATTGCAGGATATTTGTGACCCTCTGCAGACTACAGAGAAAAGCTCCAGCAGTCCATGCAAAGAACACTTATTTTTATCCCCCACCCTTGCTGCTTTTTTTGAGTTCAAGGCTAATTCTTTTATCACACTGGCATTGTTATATAATGATTTTTATTGATTGAAAAGGCTGCCACATTTAGTTAGTGCCAGCAGCAGAGTTTGGACAAACAAACCCTCTGTAAGCAAGGGATTTACTATCCAAACCACACTCTGTTTGCAAAACTAAATGCAACAATGGAAATGAAAGGGGGTAAAAAAACCAGGAAGGAGCTGCTCTGTGAGGCTTGTCTTATGTCACTTAATCATTTAAACTTTATTTGTATCTTTGCATAAGACTCAGTTATCTGCTAAGTTAGTCCATTGCCTGAAAGGAGTTCTAGGCCTAAGAAAACATTAAAAAATCATTGCAGCATGAAAGAATGCCAGGATAGAAATTTTGCAGCATTTGCACCTGTATCTGCAAGATATTGAAAGCATTTGTTTGTCTTAAAAGATACCTTTTAAAATAATATCAACCTGGGTGAAAGCAAGAAGAGGAGACAAACCAGAAAATGTGTTGTTTAATTGTCTGCTGCAGCTTGCTCATCTGCCTGTCATGGGTGCTTGTTAGTTCTGTGATGTTTTCTAGATGCTCTCACTGCATTAGGTGTCACAGGGAACAGTAACATCAGCAAGTCATGTGGAGAAAGGATGCAAGAGTGAGAAGGAGATAAAGTGCTTAGTGATTACACTATTTTAACTTGTAATATCTAGCATACTTGCCAGAAAATAAAGTAAAATTGCTTAAGAGTATCTTGTTTTAAACAAAGAAACAGCAGTTGGATGCAATATAAAAAGTATGTGTTCATTTTTCCTTTGAGGAATGAAATCCTTTTTTCTATGGAAGCAGAGCTTTTCCTGGCACAAGGTAGTGTGAAGCATCACTCTACGTACAGGGACTGTATATTGAGATGAAGAGCACTGGAATTCATAAAATATGAATATCCTCACCTGTTACCATTTCCATTCCTGAAAATATTAGTATTTATAGTCTCATATTTTGTAGATTTGTGGTATATTATTTTTATAGTCTTATAATTAATATTTAGTTTACTATCTGAGGAAGAAAGTAGGCAAAAACCTCTAGTCTGAATGAATGTTTCTGCACATGTCTTAAACCCATATATGTATGCATACACTGTATTTCATTAGAAATGCTGAAAGTGGATTCCAAATAAAAATGTAAAGAGTTAACGGTGAAAAAAATGCACATATGCCTAAGATAAAGGAGTACAAGAACATTAAGCTACAAAGTAATCCACTCACATATCCTGTTGAGTGGGGATTGGATGGACAGTAGATATTTCTAAAATACAGTAATCTGAGAAATCAAATAAGAAATTATGTTTCTAGAACGTGTCTCTAAGATGAGAGCAACTTTCTGACATGAACAACACTTAATCTGTGTGGAATGCAGGGAGTAAGGTTTATCTTACATTATTTTACTGCATAAGAGGAAAAGTATGGTGTATCTTGTCATCGTCTTAGGGAAGATTTATGAGGCCTTCATGCAACATCATTAAGTATACGTAATGAAATCCTTAGCAAGTTTAAAATTGGGAGTTACCAAAAGGTCAGTTTTGCAATATGTAATTTAGTCACTGGAATTACCAAGGGACATTTTGTAACACTACTTTACATTTCAACCAATGCAGCTATAATTGGAGCAAGTACTTTTGTTTGTTGGCACTGCAATGGAAAAATATATCTGTATCTGTGTCTAAAGAGAGAAAACTGTGTTCTGCACCACTTTTTCATAGAAGTGTATGTGTGTCATTGTAAAACAATTACAACTCCCTGTCATTTGTTAGCAAAAAGTCTGCACCCATCTATCCTGTAAATATGGTTGGGTAAAAAATCTCATGAGTGAGCGAGTCTCTGTGCAAACTGAAACTGGCTCAGGATCTTACCAAAGCCATTTCATTCTTCAGCACCCTTTGCAAAGCTTTTCAGTCCATCACTTTCTTTCCAACATTAGACCTCTAATCCTTTAGGTCTGGTAAGCTGGGAGTTCTGAATGGGGAGGCTAATGTGCATCACTTCAAGAAATCCTCCTTCTCAGTGATTGAAAACACCAATTTCCATTCTGTGATCTGTCAAGTGTGTCAGCAAAGAAGTCTTTGCTCCCTGATCTGACTATATATCCTGAAATGAAAAAGCCAAAAATAGCTAGTTCTCCATCAAAATTTCTCAGCTGAAGCTCATTTTTCTGTAGGCTGCAAAGCATCCTGCTCTTTCTTTCAAGGTTTCACAGCTTTTGGTCATAGTCAAATTCAACCTATGAGTGATTATGCAAATTAACTCTGAAAAATTATTTTCTTAGCACAGGAGAGTGAAAAGATGTTTTGAATTCCTTAACAGCTTTAGGGCATAAGTACAAAGGACAAATTTCTTGGCAACAGCTATGACAAACAAAAATATTTATCTGAAGAGAAAGAATTGTTGAAGTGTTTCTTAATGTGTGTTTAGACTTCCATCATGAATCTTAGTTGTTGATCAGGAAGCTATCATATCTTAAACCGAGAAGAATGGAAGCTACGGCATTGCAAGCTCATACCTGAAAAATAGACATTAAAAGCTTCTGGGAAGGAGAAGCATGGTATAATAATTATATATTACAAACTAGATTTAAGACAGCTAGAGACAGATTCCTAGAAATTATCTTAAGATTCTAGTCCTTGCTTATCACGTAGTATTTTTAATTTGTTTATTAAGAACCCACCTTTCATTTACATGTTGAACAAGCCTGATATTGGCAATGTGCTCCACATTTCTTTTTCTTTTTTTTGGTTTTTCATGCCAGGAATACAAGGTGTTGTGGAAGCTTATCAGAGTTGCCTTCCCAAGCTGCAGCTGTACGGACCGACAAACATTGCTCCCATCATCCAGAAAGTGGCAAAATCTGCATCAGAGGAGACCAACACCAAGGAGGCCTCGGTAAGGGAGAAAAAAACCCATGTTTGCCTTTTTTCCTTGTCTTATGATGGATCTCTTGTAGGCCATCAATGCCTTTTAATGCAGATTGTGCCTTCATAGTTTTTATTAACTGCCTTCACTTAAACCTGTGTCAGCTGGAACAGTGTATCCAGTCTTTCTAGCTTTGATTGTCACAGCTTTAAACTCTTTCCCCACTGATCTATTTCCTGCTTTTAGGGCTGTTTCATTGTAGCACACCCAGTTCTTCACTGTGGAAATACAAATGGCACTACTAAGGTTAAAAAAATTGAGCATTGAAGCCCTAAAAGTCTTGGTTGTACCACGAGATGAGTTCAAATGATTCCCAATTCAGACTATCTAATTTCATGTCTCCTGCACAGGCTGTACTAAAATTTTTCTGTTCACCTAGGGAACTTTTCCAACTATTCATTTGAAAATGGTAAGGATACAGTTTTCAGCTTGTTATTGCTGATGAAGTAATTTGTGCCTTTTAGAAATTGGAAGACAAATCTGTTAGCCTGCACCTGATAAAAACCCCAGGACAGATTTCTTGGGCTAAAAGACTTACATATAGATCATGTTTTAAATGTACACTCTTGAGATGCATTATTTTGATCCTGCCTTGAAGACAGAATGGGAGAAAGGGAGAACAAGAGAAATAGAGGAAATATGTGAGCAAGTAGGTCTCAGCCATTTACAAGAGCAGTGCTGTAAAGGAGTAAAGGATGTAAGAGAGACACTGTGTAGTGCAGCACAAAATGTGCCTAAGTACAGAACAGGATAGAGCTGTGCACTGGCATGTGCATGATCACCTGGCCTAGAGCTTTCTCTAAGCTTTCTTCATGTGCTGGGCCTTTTTTAAGTCCTATTAGGGCAGCAGTTACCAAATATTTCTGTTCATGAGTCTGGGCTTGTGACTGATATTTACAAGAGCATGTAGTGATAGAACGAAGGGTAATGGCTTCAAACTGAAAGAGGACAACTTCAGATTAGATATTAGAAAAAAACTCTTTACTGTGAGAGTGGTGAGACTCTGGAACAGGTTGCCTGGAAAAGCTAAGGTTACCCCATCCCTGGAAGTGTTCAAGAACAGGTTGGATGGAGCTCTGAGCAACCTGGTCTAGTGG
Source organism: Hypocryptadius cinnamomeus (assembly GCA_013400635.1). Lineage (NCBI taxonomy): Eukaryota > Metazoa > Chordata > Aves > Passeriformes > Zosteropidae > Hypocryptadius > Hypocryptadius cinnamomeus. Next base: position 19,631 of record VYZP01004872.1, on the reverse strand, counting down.
AAACTTGTCCTTCCTTCATCATCTGTTCTGCCTAGATGATCTTTAAGGTCCCTTCCAATCCAAACCATTATATGATTCTGTGATTCCACTGTTGTTTCCAGAATCTTGATAGTATTTAGGGCCCCAGTCCTAAAATGGGGAATTGCTATGTTTGAATTTCCATACCCACCTAATCCTAAATGTGGGTTAAGGTCCTATAAAGTGGCTCACTCTATTCCCAGTGCTGTTTCTGATCCAATATGCCCCTAACTGAATAAGTTCCTTCATTCTGTACCTAAGCTTTCCCCTTTCTATCTGAAAAACAATTTCTAGTATGAATGCTCAAGATGAAGTTTTCTCCCTGCATGTTTTGTTTTATTTGTGGCAGGACAAGATGATTGGAACACTTTGAGTTTATACCACTGTATGCACATTAATAATATTTATGTTTAGTGTGTTGGTATTGCTCACGCAGAGTGACCAAATCCTATGATTTGTTCATTTTTCCTATTAATGCACTATAAATTTCTTATAAATTACTCCAGCTGCCCAACTCAATAAAGCATCCAAGTAAGGGCCACTCTTCACCATTACCAAGTGAAGATATGTCATAGCTCTTGATCCCAGTTCAGTGGGCTTTGGAGATTTGGGAGAGAAATTACAAGCTCACCAAATTGCTTGCTCTCCTCTGGAGAATGAGAAGGCCTCTCTTCAGGGCTCTGTATGAAGAGTATGAAGATGGATATATTCCTGCCTTGCTCTCCTCAGAGATCCCATTACTCTGCAGAGGAGAAATTAGTAGCTGCGGAGCTTGGAATGGAAAATTCTGTGTAGTCAATATAAAGGTTCTTTTCTCTTTAAAAAGGTCCATGAGTGAGTTACCAGAAACACTTTTATACTTTTTTAACTTAAAAGGTTAAGCAGCTTTGGACTATTAACTAGCGACATAATTTTCCACTTCTTGTCCAACAACTCCAGCAATACTTCATCCTGCTGATCCTGACGGACGGGGTCATCACAGACATGGCTGACACCAGAGAGGCCATCGTCCACGCCTCCCACCTCCCCATGTCAGTCATCATCGTCGGGGTGGGCAACGCTGACTTCAGTGACATGCAGATGCTGGATGGTGATGATGGCATCCTGAGGTCTCCCAAAGGCGAGCCTGTGCTTCGAGACATTGTCCAGTTTGTGCCATTTAGGAACTTCAAACACGTAAGCTGGTTTTTACATCCTTGCCACAGAAGGGTGAATGGGTATAGTGAATGATTCGTGAGGCTGGACTTAGCATTGCATATGCAGGAAGGGTTGAGTAAGTCTATGGCGTTATTGTGTCAGAAATAATGAAAAAGAAAGGAATCAGAATGTGCTCCAGTAGTGAGTTGGTGAGGGTGGGAAAGGAAGAGATGAGGCACAATCCCTGTGCTTTTTGTGGTGCCAGTCCTTGCTTCCACTTTCTGCTTGATTTAATTTGGTTACTTTCCCTGCCTTATTTTTCATGGTTACTTTCTCTGCCTTATTTTTCATTTTTTCATTGTTTTCCATTCTCTTTTGCATCTGTTCTATTAGGACTACTGAATTCTGCTTTCCATTCCTTCATTTCCACAGGCAGATGAAATGGCTTTGAATTTGTCCTCACAGTATTCCCCAGGGACTTTTTCTTTATTGAGGTTTGGTCCCTAAGTTCTCAAATGCAGGACAGCCCACCCACAGCATCCTGGTTGGCTCCAAACCTTTCCTAAATTCTGTACAAGAACACAGGCAAGGAAGTAGCATTACTGAGAGCTTCCCTCTGCCCTCAGCCAGCTGTTCCTGACTGAGACCAGTGTGGTGTAGAAGACGCTCTAGGAAAGAAAGGAACAGAACCAGCATTAAATTGCCAAATCTAAAGTAAAGCTTTGGTCATGAACTTTTCTTCTCAGTCACCTGCCCTGCACAGTACCCTCTGTTCCAGGGACATTCCAGCAGCAGGGTAGGCACAGCATTCACCAGCAGAAGGGGCTTTCCCACACCCAGAGGGGTTTTTCAGAGCCCTTTTCCTCCATATTGGGGGCATGCATTATGTTCCTCTGCAATGCTGTTCCCATCCCGTTCCTTCCATTTTTCCATCTTTCTCTCCCTTCTTTCCTCTCACTTCTGTTACATTTATTTGGTTCTCAAGGCTGGTTTTTTGCTCTGTCTAGGAAAAATATCCTCAGTATTTGATTTGAGAATTTTTTTACCTCACAGTGCAACTGACTCATTCTCCTCATGAGATTGCTCTTTTCAATCTGCTCCCATACACTAGAGATCCTTAGATTTGGATATGTCACAGCCAAGTTCTCAGCTCTGGGCTGGTTTTGATCTGCATATGGGTTCACACTGCTTACATTTCTTTTTAAATTTAGCTTCTCTTGTAGTTTTTCTGGGATTTTTGTCACCACATGAGCTTTTTTTTCTGTTTGCTACTTCCAAAATACCTTCATTTTTCTCTTTGCAAGGGTTGTTCTTTTTTTCTCATTTCAAAATGCCATTTTGCAATATTTGCTTTAAATCTAGACACACTTCTTACTTTCACAAACTCTACTGAGCAGCAAGAGAAACAAACTTGTTCCTTATTTTCATTCTAGCTTTATGTAAGCCATGGATGCACACAGGAGAGAAAACTCACCTTATGCTATTGGTTTGGTGCCACCATGCCACATAGCTGAGATTAACTACTGAGTTGCAGACACACACATTTCTGTGCTGACAGGGGCACACAGCCACCTACCTGCTGAATCAAAGTATGAGCACAACCACCTCAGAGCTTGTGATTCCTTCAGCACATAATCACAAGTGTGTAGCGCTGCACTGTAGTCATTGGAAAAGTGTCCAGAGCTGAGTTATTTATGGGCTAGTGGGAGAGCTACTTTTAATTAGGTGAAAACATGTTTCTGCAAGGAACTGGCAAAGCCAGCTACATTTGTTATTTTTAGTTTCACTTTGTTTTTTCTAATAAAGCTAAAATCATCCTGGATTTAATAGATTAACGCTGACAGTTGCAGTTCTGGGCTCTAAATATATTCTGCCCCTGGTGTTAACTTGTGACTGAATCTGTGGCATTGTTATTGCCAGCACTGGTCAAATGACAAGCATATATTCTTTTCAGTTGATTTAGATTAACTTCCCCAGTATTGGGAGAGGAAAGCAATCTTTATGTATTCTTCTTGTTAAACAGCGATATTTTCTCTCTGTTTCAGTAGCAAAGATAATATAGGTATAGAGATAGATTTGTATTTGCTCTATCAGAAAAGTTAATATATCTTATGCAACCTGATATTTAGTCTGTTTATTGTGATCTTTCAGCTTTTCAACAAATGTCAGTGTAATGGATGACTGCTCATAACAATAGTCACTTCTGGTTGAATTTCTTTATTGTTATATCCCACATAATCTCTCTCTCTCAACAAAGTGACATTCACATCTTCCTTGCTTATTTAGCACTAACAAAAGACCATACATCAGCTAGTGAAATAATTTTTCATGGGAGAAATGAGTGTGATGTTTTGATTTGAATTTATTTTTCCCCACAGAGAAAATGCAGATTTAACACATTTGGGAGATTTTTGTCAGATCAGTTCTGACCAAACACAAGAATTTACATACGTCAGCATATTACTTTTGACAGCTTTAAGCAAAATACATGTTTAGGTAGAAATCCCATTCCTTTTGTCAATGTACCTTGTGTTAATTTATTAAGTAGAAAAAAAAGTTGAAAGATCTTTTTAGAAATATTAAAAATCAAATTGTGTAAGGTTTATAGGTCTTTCTGATAAATCAAGTATTTATTTATTCCTAAATCCATATTATATCTATTAATGACAGAAGGAGAGAAGAAAATGTTATGTGTGAGCATTTATTTTTTTGTTTTGCTGGAAGAGTAAACCAAAATTCCCTTGGAGTCAACCCAAGCAATATTTTTTTTCATTATTTCTATTCTCAGGTCAGCTTGGAACTCAAAATCTCATATCTATCCAAAGAGATCAAAAATAATCTGTGCAAAACCTTCCCCTTTCAGAAAATGGAAGAGGGGAGAAGGAACTTGTAAAAATAACCTATAGAACAAATCCCTTTTATTTTTTAAGTTTGACTTCAGAGAAGGTTCTGAGCTTGCACAGCACTAACACAGGCATTTAACACCTTTCAATTAGTTATTCACATACCTAAAATCTTATACCCACATCAATGTTTTACTGGCTTAAGACTCAGTGTAGACAGCAGGCTCTATTATAGGGGTTTCATCTCCTACACAATACAGTGCAGCAGAAGCACTTCAGTAAAACATCTAAGCTCTTGCTCTCTCTCTTTAAGGAGTATCTTTGAAGCCATCAAAATAATAACAGCAACTGTAGTGACTCTTGGCAAATCCTGTAGTTGTAGAGGCTTGATAAAATCAAGGTAACCATTAACACTTAAAAAATGTCCCATTGTATAGTGGGTGACATATGCCATTCGCTAAAGGGGAACATATCAAACAAAGGAAACATATTTTCCCTGAACCCAAGTGACTTTTTTCTCTCTGTAATCATCACCACCCGGTAATGTGAGTGTCCTTCACCTGAAACTGTAAAACAGTGATGCTCCGTCACTGAAACGCAGTTGAAGAAAATCACCTGCCTCAATGTATGCACAGTCATATTTTAAGAAATGAAATTTTCTGCCTTTGGGACGTATGATATATTTGCTGGGCACAAATCTGATGCCACAGGTAGATTGTATTCCATTCTGCATTGTATTTAATCACAAAGGTTAACAGCTGTGATTTAATAACATACATCACAAAGGAGTGTGGAAAGCACAGCTCATAAGCACTGCAAGGAGCAATGTTTTGTACTATGCATTGTAGTTAAAGGTTAAGCACTGTGAAGCTAAAGAACTGAACCATAATACACACCAATTATGGAATCACAGGGGATTGTTTTCCTGCTGCTGACTGATCTGATTGTTGTGTGTCAGCTATCACTTGATAACTATTCATCTGAGGTGCTTATTGCTAGAATGCTTTTCAAGCAGTGGAGAAAATGTTACAGTAAAACATTCATTTAATGTCCCATCTGTGGTAAAGACCCAGCAAAGGCAATATTTTCACAACACTGATGAACTGGGGCTGTGTTTTAGCTTAAAAGTTACTGAGTGTAATTCTCACTGATGAAAATGCTGCTTTGCACCATCTGATACGCAAATGAGAGTGCTTTACCACCACAAAAAGTATGTAAGGTACAGGTGGTCCAAATCATCAGAGAGGAAACCAACCCCAAGCCTGTTTTTTGGATGTTCTCTGCTAGAAAGAGCCCTAGGACCAAGAGACATCACTGGCATGATGAAACTCAGTAAAGCAAGAGTTGCCCATGCTCAGACTGAAGTACGGGTCAAGCCAGCTATCCCAGGGCAATCCTGCGTGGGGCACATATTGCTTGTGAGCCTGTAAATGTTTTTGCCTAAACCTCAATAAAAGGCTTTTCAGTTGAGAGCTCCTGAAGTGGCAGTGATTCAGCTGTGCATCTGAGCCCCGACAGAGCCTGTTCTGAAGGGCTGACCCTTCGTTCAGGAGGACTAGGTGTGGCATCAGAAGAGAGAAGTGGCAGAGGGAGGATGATGCACAGCAGTGAGTGCCATTGGCCCAAAGTTCAGAACATGTGAACTACACAGATCCAGAGAAGCTGATGGCAATGCTCCTTCCCAGCATTTTTAAAGACAGAGCGAAGTTTCCAGATTGCTACAGCTTGTGTGTGCAGCACTGGCTCAGTGCTCTTCCCCCACTCCCTGTTTTTTACCTCTGTGTAGGATTGTATTTTTGGTAAGATAGCACAGAGGCAGGCAAAGGTGTGTACAGCTTTGACACACTGGGAAGGAGATTTAAAAAACCAGTAATTTTCAATACTATTGTAGAAATCAGCCATTTGTGTGATTCCAAGGGGTATTTTCTGATTATTTTAGTTGGAACTAGATGAACTTTAAGGTCCCTTCAAACCCAAATAATTTCATGAGTCTATAAAACAGGTTTAGGCAAGAATAGGGCAACTCTGGAAAACCATGCATTTCCCTTTTCAGGATTAAAGTGAATGCATTCTGTTACCGTGTAACATCTTAGGACACTTGCTGCACTGACACATAAAGTGTGCTCTATGGTTTGCCAGTTTGTTCATGCAGAAATGTTCCAGGCTTTTTTGGCTGCACAAATATTTTGATATAAATGTCACATCAGTTAATTTTATTTGTTACCAATACCATACGTGAGTCAAAATACAACAATACAGGGGAAAAAAAACCCAACTGCTTCTGGTTTTGCCAGCATTATCTTTGTATTTGCAGTATTATAATATTTGATACTGGAATTTCTAATAGTCTGGAGTTTTCTTCACCTTTGGATTAGTGTGCCTACAAATAGATTACCATTTGCATGCTATGTAAGACAAATTTTAAGACTTTGTAAGGATAAGGATGCCACCCCATGGAACAGAGTAGGTCAAAAATAGTCAATACAACTGCTTTGTGACATGGTAGTTTTGCAACTTGGCTGATAACACTACAGACAGTGGGGAGGAAGGTGTTCATTAATTCGGGAAAAAGTACTTGGTGTGCAGAAGAAATGTGATCCAGCCACCGGCTGAGTTCCCATGCATCATCTGAGATGCAGTCTGCACTCCCTGGAGATAAATACATCAATTTAAACCTCTCAAAATGACATTTAGGTGTTTGCATTTCTACGCGTTTTTGTGGTGGGCTCAAAGGAAACATGGCCAAGAAGGCTGGCTCCTGAGGACATGAACCAGCTCTACCCAAACACTTAGAAACAAGAAAATCCAAAACATGGGGCAAGAGGGTGCATGGGAGAATGAGTCCAGCTTTGTCACTGCTGACTTCAGGGGCTGAGGAATATCCATGCAGCACACACAGGTAATGGTTGCCCACAAAACGTCCACAGGCCCCTCTGCTTAAAATGAAGCATTTCAGGGTGTGAGGCAGCGACTCTGTGTGGCTGATGGAGGACAGGGTTTCTCAGTGCACTGAGGGGGAGCCCTCCTCCCTGCCTAGGGTGAAAGCCAGTGGCCATCTCTATATCTGTCCCTACCTTTCAGGGTCATCAGTTCTTAGTCTGGTGGACACCTGCCATTTTTACATTGCGTTTTTACATTACCTGCCATTTTTACTTGCCATTTTTACATGTAAGAGCTTTAAAGTCTCCACCAAGCCTAGGATTGAAGCTTTTTTGTAACCATGGTTTAATTCCAATAAAAACAAAGTATGTTTTATTGAATTAAAAATTTTCCCAGCCATTAAAACACCATGCCAGATTCTGAGGAACAGAATGGTGATGAAGGCCTCCCTTTCACAGTGTTGTCCATTCATGTTCAGCTTGGAGCTCTGCAGGGTTCCTTGCTGAACACTGATGAATGATGTCTTTGCATCTTTTTATTGTGATATGGGGCTCTCCCAGAGTGCAGGGAAGTTCAGTTACCCTGAACTTAAAATAGTCCAAATGGACCTGAAGTCACACAGAGCATTTTTGGCCTTAGTGTACTTTGAGGCAACTAAAGCTCAATACCTAAACTGACTCATAAAATGAGTTTCCAGCAATAGTGTGATTTACTTTAAGTCTTTTTTGCCTTCCATCTCTGTACCATACTTTCTCCCTTGATCTCATGGCACCAATGCCTCTAAAACCCAATGCACTTCTAGCAGAGAGCCAGGTTAATGCTTGTGTTTTCTGCCATTTCCTGCAGGCATCCCCAGCTGCTCTAGCAAAAAGCGTTTTGGCTGAAGTTCCAAACCAAGTCGTGGACTATTACAATGGCAAAGGGATAAAACCAAAATGTATGTCAGAGTACGAGTCTTCCAGGACACTAGCTCCATGAACCTGCCTGCACTTTTACAAAATTAAAAAAGAAAAATGCTACTGTCTACAACTACTGTATTTAAAAAATGAAACAAAAAAAATAGCACGTTTTGGTGATTTTTAACTAAACTACCTTTT
>VYZP01004872.1:0-11544 GCA_013400635.1 Hypocryptadius cinnamomeus | reverse complement strand
AAACTTCCTTTTTTTTTTTTTTTTTTTTTTGCATGTGTAGCCTAAAGGCTTAGATCTGTTAAGCGGTTGTATTGTTGAAACCTTTTTATGAGAAAAAAAATCCAGAAAAAAAAAGTGAACTCTTTACATTACAGCATGTTGCCTTGAAATAAAAAGTTATCTGTATCTGGTTTTTATACAAGTTTGTTGAAATTTTGCTAAATTTCTTATATTTACACTGTAAAGCATTTTGAAATATTTATGGAGAGTCGATAGCCAAAATGTCTTTGGTTTAATCTGCTATGAACTGAGAGATTTTTCAAAATGGCAGATGCATGAACTGTATTTTGCATGTTTAAAATAAAAACAACACAGTTTTGCAGTTGTCTTTATTTCTCTCTGCCACAAGGCTGCTTTCAACTTCCATATTCCAAGGGAAGGGCAATAAAGTGTTTCAAGAGATACTTGACCTAAAACATGGGCATTTCTAATGTTAGCACCTTATAACATGGACACCCAAACAAGCCTACTCAATCTGTGTAGTAGTAACCTTTCAAAAGCCTGACAAATCCAGCTGTTACGAGGTGTTCAGACCATAGCTGTAACGAGATCTGGCTTACAGAGCATGATCCATCAGGACTGCATGTCTTAAAACATGCCAACTTAATCCAAACAGTCTGTCTGGCTTTCAAACAGGATGTATTTTGGCTATCCAATTTTATAACCTCTTCTGTTTGGGAATTCTTATTTTGTTTCATTTGTGTTTTTAAATCTCACATGCAGTATCCAACTCTGTGTGTCACATTTTCCAAATGAAATTTTGTATGGTCTGATTTTGTGACAAACAGTGATTTGCAACTTCATTCCCACACAGATCACCCATGTGTGATAGAAGAACTGCTTTTTATCAAAAGCATATCGAAGCCACCTTTTTTTTTAAATAAAAGAGGACACAAAAGAACCGAATGGTGGTGGATTGCACTTTCCATTGAAATATTTGTGTATGTAAGTGAAGAAATTAGATCAATATTTTCTGTGTTTGAAGGATGTGACTTGTTAAAAACTAAGGAGAAAATTTGACAAAAAATAATCTCTGTGGGATTGTCCAAAAGGCATAACTTTGGATGAATTGTACTCCCAATGAATTGAAAACATTCTTGTTGCTAGTTCCTGAAGAAGCTGTTTGGGGCCAGTGCTGAATATTTTGGAAATCTTCTCCTGAGAGCAAGGGGTTTTGGTTAAGAAATATGTATTTACATGAGTTTGCAGGTAACATAGTAGTTGAGCTCCCTGATTCTCCTTTAGAGGTAACTTCCATAGGATCAGCTTTGATTGATGATTTTGTACTCTTAAATGAAGGCAGTGGGATAGCCAAGATGTATAGGGCTGCCTCCCCAGCACATTCAGTTCTGCCCCATCTCTATCCTGCAGTGCCATCATTCACACTTGCTTGTAAAGATTTCTTCAGCTGATCAGATACTGAGCAGCAGCCAGTATTACTTGGTCATGGGTATAAATTGTCTGGAGATGTCCAAACTGATAGATCTCAAATCCACATTTCCATGTAATGGCTGACACTTCATTTGAGAGCTTACCCTGTCAGGCTGCACATCTCTCCCTCTGTGGGTGTATTTCATCTGGAAGCTACTGTGATCTCCCCTTACATGCCATACACCATTCTGCCAATTACTCTTAATTCTTACATACAACACCTCTAGGTTCTTATTCCCACTTCCCCCCCTATTTTCTTTCCTTCCCTATTCTCAGGAGGAACATTTTTTAGCTGTTAAAGCACAGGACCTAAAAATCAATGACTCTGTGTTCTTTCCTCCTCCAGTATCTCATTTTGTTTTCTTGCCCAAGATTTTTAAATGTTCTGCACCTCAGATTCCTCCTCTGTAAAATGAAGGTCACTGTCATGTATCATAAATATCTCACAATAGTACTGGGGCTTAAAAAGTGATTTGAGATTCTTCCTCAGAGGCACGATGCTGCTATCACCATGTAAAGAGTATTACATTACCCTGAGACCTGCATTAAGGGATGTCCTGTACAGTTGAGGAGAAGTTCAGCCTTTTCTTTATAATTTCCCAGACTGAATAAAAGAAAGCTTTCAGCAAGAAAAATTAGGAATCAGATAAATTGTCCTTCTGGTACATGTGATCTTTGAATAAACTAATTTTTGAAGTATTTATGGTTACATAGAATTGGGCAGTTACAGCTCTTCATTTGCAGAGGTGTTACGAGGTGCTTCTATAATGTGGCATCACGTAAAATGCAGAGATCAACAGACTATTGTATGCTGAGCTGTATAAACCATCAGGCATTTTCATGTGTGTACATGATCTATATAAGTGTCTTTAGAACCCCAGCTGCTGCAGATCTTTCTGTTTGCTTCACAAAATCCAGATTATAAATGCTCTCTACTTAAAAACAGATCATTATCAGTGGTTGATATAAGTCAGCAATTCTGTAGGAGCTCTCAAGTACATGGAAAGATACCTTCATGGTGTTGAAAAATCAATTGGAAATCTTCTTCAGAATGTACAGATCTCAGCATGTAAGACAAACATGTAACAGTGTGGTGAGTTGGTGTAGGATGCACAGAAGACAAAACTGGCCATATGCTAAAGGCTTTCTAATGAGGCTTTGGATGCTATTTTCATTGCTCCAAGCTACTCTCTGCAATAAAATACTCTGGACTTTGTGCAGGGTAACCTCATTAAATGTATGAATATATCTCTGAAATGGGATTTTTTTTCCTCCTGTTTTATCTACTTAGGGTTTTAGCAAGGCCATTCTGCCTTTAGGCTGAACTGCCATCAATTTCTCCTGCAGATTTTTTATGCAAATTTAAACTTCTACTGCCTTTTGATGGATCATTTTAAATTCTGAAAACTGCTTTAAAATAAATTACATCTTGTCCTTCTGAGATAACCAATGATCTAAAATATATTCTCTTCCAACTACAACCCTGCCTTCCTTTTTATCTCAAACCCAATTCAAATGCCAAAAAAGTCGCAGAAAACTCCTATTAGCCCAAAATGCATTAACATCTATAATTCTTGAGCCAGATACTGGGATGAGTTGCATTTTTAGTTTGTAGGGGAAACTAGATCTGCAAGAGATTTGAAAAAAGCACTAATACACTGCTAAGTGCTTACTACCCTAAGGTAAAAACCTTCCATATAAAGATTTTACCATAATGAAAAATGTAGTGTTCTACTTTTTTGGTTTGTTTGGTTTTGGTTGGTTGTGGTGGTCTTATTTGTACCTGCAGTCCTGAGCTGAGGAGCTGCACTATACCAGAGACTATTTCAGCAATTAGAGAGCAATATGAATAATAATTGTCAGCCCAGCTGCATGTTTGCTTGCAGCATTCACTGCAAACCATCAGCTGGCTGCACTCCCACCCCCTTTTTTGTTTTATCCAATTTCATTGCAAAGTTGGTGAGATCCTCCAAACCGATCAGGTGAAACCCAGGTGACCTCTCCTGTGAAGGCTGACAGTTCAAAAGTGTTGTTTCCACTTCCTGCAGTTCTGAGGAGTACCCAAGGCAGCAGACTGATGGGAAAGCTTTTTGTAATGGGTGCCCTTCCTTTCCTCCAAAAAAAGTGGCAACCATTTCCACCGCTGTGCGGGAAAGCCTTCTACTGCTGTGTTCAGGAGGCACTTGAATTCTTGTCCCACTGACTAGAGCAGGCAGTTTGCCATCGGATTGCATTCAGAGCTGCAGGCACCTTCCTACACCCACTCCCCCTTACACACACAAACCTGATGAGTTCATGCCTCTTTAGCACCATGACAAGCTGTATGCAACTAAAAAAAACAAAACCAAAAACCAACAACACAAAAACAACATCAAAAAAACCCCAAAACAACAACAACAAAAAAGTTGATTTTGCATCATGATAAAAAGGGGACAAGTACAGAACTGAAACTTTTCTCTCAGAAATGTGTGCCCCCATGTGTTACTTCCAAGTTACTGGTGCAGGAAATCCTGTGTCACCTCAGCTGTGCAGGATGCTACATGAGAAAAGCATCGTGCTGTGGCAACAAAGCTCACTAGGATCAAGGGAGCCCTCTTTTCTGGCTGGGAACATCTGCCATGGCTTGGCAAGTTACTTGATCTTGCAATGTGCCTTGATTCCAGATCTCTAAAATGGGGGCAAATAGAATTTTGCTACTTCCTGGGGAATTTTGGTCAGGTTAGCACTACTGTAGGGTTGCCACAGTGCTCAGAAATTGGGACGTAACACCTTTATCATTTTAGACCCTTTATTTCTCCTACTATAAATGTCAGAGCAGCAGCATAAGCTACCAATGGACTCCATTAGAAAACACATCTGTATGAAATTTAGCAACATCCCTGATGCTGTTCTTGATGCCAGGGAGAGGGCAAAAAGATGCAGTGATCACTGTGATAGTGGAGATGACTACCCAGCTTCAAAGAGGGAATGTCAGTAGGACTGTAAACTTGGGAGATGTATTTCTGGACACACTATGTGGCTACTTCTTAAAAGGACAAGTAAATTTGGGACAAGGAATGTGTGTGAAAGCTGCTGGTAAGTTTCTGGATCACAGTTTTGGGTGTGAACACCAAAATAGCCCAGTTACAAGCCTCAAGTGCAACACCCCCACACACACATACCAAAGTGGAGGAGAAGATGGAGTAGTGGGGTAAAGAGAAACAAGGACAGATTGCAGTTGACCAAGCTGACAGCTCATGTGTCTTTATAAAAAGGGATTTCTGCTGAAACCAGAAGGGAATCTTGGGTTCGTACCCCTTCACTATTGTAACTAATGCACTCTTAGCTGTGCTGGGTCCCTGCCCAGAAAAGGAAAAAAAGGGTGAGTCAATTCTGGATACTGATGAAAGCCAGAACACACCAAAGCCAGAGTGTCACAGGTACCACCCCTGTGTCAGGCTGCCCAGAACCCTCTGCCTAACCCACCCATTTTAATTTTACCAGGAACTTTCCCTGGCTACACTACTAAATACACTTCCCATAAACGCTGCTGCTTGCTCGCCCAGCCACTGGCTCTGAGCACAGTGTGATGGGATCATTTAGGGTGGAAAGGCCTCTAAGACCATTGATTCCACCCATTATCCCAGCATTGCCAGGGCCATCACACCGCCCCGTCCTTAAGTGCCACATCTACTTGTTTTTGTGACCACTCCCAGGGACAGCGATCCCACCACTTTCCCTGGGCAGCCTGTTCCAATGCTTAACCACCCTTTCCAAGAAGAAATCTTCCCCAATATCCGATCTAAACTGCCTGTGGCACGACTTGAGGCCTTTTCCTCTCGTCCTGTCGCTCATTTCCATGGAAGCAAAGCCCTGAAGTGGTTAAGCCCTGCACCCCGAGGAAGTTTGACACAGGCGAGTCGCTGCTTCCCAGACACCAGCACAACCCCGAGGGCACCTGCTCAACACCTGCAGGAAGGCTCTGAGTCCATTGTCCCGCAACCCTGTGTGCCTAAGGGGTGCTTGCCAGCGATGAACCCCCACCAGCCGCTGCCATTTTCCCGTTTTGNCCGGGGGACGGGAGGGAAAGAAGGAGCGGCAGGAACAGCGAGGAGCAGAGCGTGGCTTGGCCCCTGTCGCAGCCCCGAGGTCGCAGAATCGTAGAATGGCTTGGGTTGGAAGGGGACCTTGAAGATAATCTAGTTGCACCCCCCTGCTGTGGGGAGGGACGCCTTCAGCTAGATCTGGTTGCTCAGAGCTGCATCCAACGTNGGCAGCCTGTTCCAATGCTTAACCACCCTTTCCAAGAAGAAATCTTCCCCAATATCCGATCTAAACTGCCTGTGGCACGACTTGAGGCCTTTTCCTCTCGTCCTGTCGCTCATTTCCATGGAAGCAAAGCCCTGAAGTGGTTAAGCCCTGCACCCCGAGGAAGTTTGACACAGGCGAGTCGCTGCTTCCCAGACACCAGCACAACCCCGAGGGCACCTGCTCAACACCTGCAGGAAGGCTCTGAGTCCATTGTCCCGCAACCCTGTGTGCCTAAGGGGTGCTTGCCAGCGATGAACCCCCACCAGCCGCTGCCATTTTCCCGTTTTGGACACGCGTGTGGTGGATTTCACTGCCTCGCGCCTGGAATGCAGGCACAGGAGTGATGGCAGGGATGGAACGGCTGAGGGGGGAAAGGGGCCCGTGGCTACTTCTGCACGTCCTCGCCCTTGGGTGACGTGTTCCCCCCGGGTAAGAGTAGCTCCGTCGGCCACGGATGCTGCAGCCCACGCCCACGACTTTGGGGCGATTCGGGAGGTTTTTTGTCGCTCTCGAGCTCGCCGCCCGCGGGGCGGAACTCCGTGTCCGGGGCAGCACGGAAGGTTTCCAGCGGCGGACGCGGCGGGGCCGGAAGGCGGCGGCGGCTCCGCCGGGGTGGCGGCATGGCGGGTTGGGGNTGAACGCTGCCAGGGATGGGGCATCCACAGCTGCTCTGGCAGCAGTTCCAGTGCCTCACCACCCTCGCAGCAAAGAATTTATTCCTTGTATCTAGTCTAAGCCTACTGTCTTTCAGTTTGAACCCACTCCCCTTTGTCCTGTCACTAGAGGCTCTTGTAAATAGTTTTGCTTCGTCTTTCCTGTAAATTCAGGTGCTGGAAGGTGAGGGGCACCTGAGCGGCCCTTTTCCCTCGGCGGCCTCTCCCCGCCCCTGGGCGCCGTCTCTGGCCGCCGCCCTTCGGAGAGGCCTCTGTGTGCAGCTGCTGGCAGCGCCTGGAAGCCTTGTTCCTGGTGCCAGGGATTACTGCTGGGGCATTCCAGCCTTAGAAATAGCCCCAGCCTGCGTGGGAGTTATGGCAGGACAGGCGTGTTCGCGTCCAAAGTGTCTTTGCAGCATAGTGAGCGACTTGACCTGCTGTGTTTTGGGTCACCTTGGCCCGCTCGCCACGTGCATTTCCTGCCTGTACTATTAAATACTCTTTTGTTGACATTGCAGAGGATTGGGGAGCATTCAGTCCTTTTTCAACCTTCATAACGTTTATGGCAGGACACTGAACTGTTCAGCTGTGTTATAGAATCAGAGAGTTGTTGGGGCTGGAAGGGAGCTGAGGAGCCAAGTAATGAACTGAGGTCTAAGTTCTTTCTGACAGTGTGACCATCCCTGAGGTCAGACCAGGTTGCTCAGGGCTTTGTGGTTTTGGGTCTGGAAAGCCTCTAAGGACTGAAACTGCACAGTCCCTCTAGACCCCAGTGCCAGTGCTTGATTGTCTTCAGGCTGAACATTTTTTTTTTCTTAGGGCAAATCTGAATCCTCCTTTTCAGTTTATAGCACTTCTGTCACTCTCCTGGTGTGCACCTCATTGTCATGGCCTGCCTCGGTCTTGTCAGTAGCTTTCTCACAAATTATTCCATGCCACTTGTGAATGGGACTGTGCAATTCTGCTTTGTGAATTTCACTGGGTTCCTTGTTGGCTTGTCCCTCTGGCTGGCAGAGGGAAACCGTTGGGCATCATCCACTGATCCCTTCAAACTTAAGAACAGTGCACTCATCCCCTCTCAGAGGCCACTGAAAAAGATTTTGAACAGGACAAGTTCCTGAATAGACTCCTGAGCAACTCTGCTTGTAACTTGCCTTCTAGTAGAGTCCAAACCATCAGCTGTGACTCCTTCAGCTGATGATCCAGCCAGGTTTTTGCTCAGCTGATAGCTCACCCATCCATGCCATAACATCCCATCTTGGATAGAAGGATGCCACAAGAGATTGTTTTAAAAAGTCTTGCTAAAGTTAAGGTAAATAGTACCTGCTGTTATCTCTTTGTTCATGGATCTAGCTGGGGGATTTTTTATCTTAAAAGGAGTGGTTGGTTGGTTTGGTGTTGCTTGTTCTCCTTTGGTATAATTCAGAATACTTAGTCAAATGACAGATAATTGTGTTTCATAAATTAGATGTAACATACATGTTATGAGACACTTTTTGTACTGATAAGACACTCAAAACTTTTTCCTACCTCTGGAAAGGGGTCAGCTGGGCTTTGTAGTCAGACACATCAACAGTTCAACATGGTGGCACGAGCATCTTTCTGAAGAGAATGTGGAGTTCCTCAAGAAGATAACTGCAGAGGAGTACAAAGCTCAGACAGCCAGCAAGCTGTGCCCTCTGAAAGATGAGCCATGGCCACTGAATAAGTGGACACCAGGTGAGAAAGTATCTCTTCTGAAATATCTCTGTATGCTGTAATTATTATTGTTGTTGTGTTGTTGCATTCAGTAACATCAGGATTGTGTCTTGTGAAGTATTCTCCTTTTGGCTTTCACATCAATCACTCAATAAATCTCCTGGAAGATAAGTAAATGTAATACATTAGTTCTCTAGAAAGCATTTAAAATATTACAAGATGTTAAGAACCTTTTAAGAGGGTTTAGTTTTTAAGGATAGGTTTTAGTCCAGCTCTTGGCCTGTCCCACTGCTGTACAACAGCAAGATAATAAATTAAGAATTTGTCAAAAAAGTCTTCATAGAGAATAAAGTGTGTGAACTTGAAAATGTTTTTGTTAATATTGCTGGACTCTGAAGAAAAGGTGTAGTATATAATACATCCCACTTCTGGTCTGTGATTACAATTTCTTATAGACTAGAACACAGAATTAAGTTTTTTGAGCTTTCAAAAGGGTCACATCATTTGTGTGGCATACTTGACAGGTTGCCATTGCACAGATTGGGGTGGGAAGAACCTCCTACAGCAAACTTTTCAGTAGTTATTTTGGCTCTAATACATGGGCATTGTATTTTGGAAAAGAAAAATGAACCAAAAGTAGTTGCGTTTTCTATCAAACACAACTGAAACAGGTAAAACTTTACTGCTGGTGGGGTTAAAAACCCCCAGCCTACCCGCAGGGATTTAGTGGTGTTTTCTCTCCTTTACCTCCTTAGGAAAGATCAGAGTTAATGGAATTTTGCAGATTATTAGATGAACTCTATCAGTTATTAAGTGTGAAGGTGATCCATGATCCATGTTCCATGTTCTGTTTTGGTCTACAGATTCCATCAGAGTTGGTGTTGTTGCAGTAAAACTGGGAATGATGCCAATATGGACCAAATCAGGAGAAAAACATGCTGTCACACTACTTAAGGTGAAATAAACCATAATGAATTTAATCTCCTATACTGTATTCAAATTGTAAACCAGCTGTTTCAAGGAAAAGTGAAACTTACTACTTGTACAGAGTAGGAAATCCTGAAAGAAAGTGAAGATTTCTTTCACTCCTGTATAGTACACCACTCCCTTTCTGTTTATATCCATACTTTCTAGGAGTGGTCTGCCCTGCTGCCTCAGCTGTTCAAATGCTGTAGAGCTGTGAGTGGTGTTACCTAGGTGATGCAGCAAAGCTGGGGTTAACTATCCCACTTCACTTCTTTTATTTTTCCACCTGCAGGCATGTTTGGATTAGTTTCACCTTGGTTTCTGAGCCTTTGTAGCTCTGAAGCTGCTTCTCCATATTCTCTGGCAGCTGCTCTTGTGATGAAGCCTTTTCCTGACTGGCTGCTGCCACGAGAGGAGCCACTGCTGTGAAGGTTTACAGGGCAAAGCAGCAGGAGTCTAAAATGGGGGCTCTTACTGTGTGCTTTGAATGCTTACAATAGGGATTTTGCAGATCTTGCGTGAAAAAGGTGATTATAATTTCTAGAGCATTTATGAAATTAGTTTGCATTCTACTATTTTTCTTTCTGAAACAAGCCTTCAGTTCATTGGAAAAGTAATGTCAGTGGTAAAAGTGTAACACATTGTCTTACTTGTAGGCTGTATCTTCTGTTACGAAAACAGAGACTGACTTTGGTGTTTTGTTGTCTTAATGTATGCACATGTGCTTATGCTCAGATGAACACTTTTTCTTTTTTCTAGGTTCAAGATTGCCATGTTTTAAGATATGTTTCAAAGGAGGAGTCGGGTGGAAAAACAGCTAAGCTGCTTGTTGGGGGCAAAAATGTATCTCCTTTTTCTGTAAGTGAAGCACTTTGGATGTCACTGTTGGAATAGTTATTTCTGTTGTGATTACAATACTAAAGTAGCATAAGTAGGCTTCTCTGAAAGATTTATTGGCAGACAAGCGTGCTTTGTAATTGATCTTTTGTCACATTCATCTTTGCTATTTCCTAAAGCGAGTGTAAATTCTTCGTTAAGAGAATAGCAAGAGGAACTTTTTGAAAGTTTTCCCTCTTAATTCTCTAGGAAAGCTGTGGGTTTAGGAATTTGCTTTGTTGTGCAGTGTCCCATGCTGGTGACTGCATTTGAAGGACCACTAGCAGTGGAGAAATGTGTGTTCTTCATGTCTGTGGAGATGCAGTTGAGATGAGGACTGCAAGATACGCACTTCAGGAGCCTGTTGTAAACTTACTCAGCTCCATCAGTTGTTTACAACTTAGTGCTCTAACTTACTCTTCTGTACTGTCTTTTTAGCTGTAGTTCTAATTTTTACCCAGGTCTGTTGGCATTGTTTAGTTTGCCTGTATTTCTGCTGATAAGTAACTTTAAGCCTTACGTATTCAAGAAGAAAGCTTCATGATTGTAACTCATCAACAGCCATATCAAAGCCACTTACTTGTTTAGACATCCCAGTTGCTTGATGTGGAATTCCCAGATATCTCTAGTGGCTGAGGTTGTGTAGCAGAACTGTCATTCCCCAGGATGAGTTATAGATCAAGCAGGAACAAAGCATTCCCTCAAAGGATGTTTCTGTGATGCATTATTTCTGTAAAATGTGATTTTTCAATTCTTGCAGTATCCTGACACTCATTTGTTTGATTTGGGCAAGTAAAAAAATCCCAGGGCTCATGACTACTAAGCAGATTATCTCAGTTCATGATTGTGGCTTTTTGAGGGCGTAGAATTCCATTTTTCAAACAGATGGTTATCCCAGGGCTTCAGAATTATTCTGTGTACTTGTTTCTGCTTTAGTGGAGGTAAGACAAGAAGGACCTTTTTTCATTTGATAGATCTGTTGGCTTTTTCAGTATATTCTGCTGATTTTGAACAGGCTTATACTTCAAGGTACCATTCATTTATTCAGTTGGTTTATGCCATGTTTGACTAGCACAGCTTGCACTCTTCAGGTGTCTGTTCTGTGACTTCAGTCCATTTTTACCTTCCAGGTATGACATTTTCCTGGAAAAATGACAGCTGTGTTTTTTTCTTTCCTATTACTTTGGTCTAAGACGTACAAAAGTCATGGGAATAATGTTTTCAAGTTGTATTTTGCCCATTAGAGTTGATCTTTTCATTGAGATGATGTTACCAGTAAGTCCAGTATGTTGTCAGGGTAAAAATGTGCCAGAAGTAAGGAGGTATGAAGAAAACTTCTTTTTAAACAGCTCCTATGAAAATTTCTTCAAAGCAGAACTATGTAAAAAGTCAACTCAAGAACTTTTTAGGAGTGTGAGTTATGTTAAAGACTTTCTTTGGGCATAACTTTTCCCAAGTTAGCTTCTATTAATTTTGTTGAGCTTAGACTAATTTTAATAAAGGAATTAATTAAATATTCTTTGAGCAGTCTTTGGTGAGGCCCTGGCCTGAGACTGAACTGTGTATTATTATTATTATTATTATTATTATT
>VYZP01004871.1:0-22992 GCA_013400635.1 Hypocryptadius cinnamomeus | reverse complement strand
CATAACCCTGCTCCTGAAAAAACAGACATAGAAATTTCCTTTCAGGAAACTGGCTGAGAAGTTCACCTGAAGAACACACTAAGCTAAAGTACTGCTGTATTAATTAGTAATTTAATATGCAGAGTAATTCTGAGGGAGAGACAACTAAGGAAGTCAAATAAAAAAGCCCAATCACCACTATTAGGAACTCATTGATTTGTTTGTCCAATTAATTTTAGACCTAACAAATTACTGTCTGCCATGTGACTGGTCTCTGACAAATTCACAATACTGAGTGGATGAAAGTATTTGCACAGATAGGATACCAATAAAGCAGAACATGAAACTATGGTGGTTTAGATCTGTTTAATTGGAATGGCAACGAAATTAAATTGAAAAATAAGGTCAAAGTAAACTGGTTCTGGTTATTGATATAAATTTCATGTAGCTACAGGAAGATATTGAAGCAATTTATTTCAATCTAAGGTTTTGATTCATTGTTAGATATGTAATTAAATTTATTTTGTAGAAGCTTTACAAATACTTAAATCTGCATAGTGAAATATTACCCCTGCATCAGAAAGTTTAAACAAAACAAGTCACATAGTTATCTTTAGGATTTACCTTTCTTCCTTAGAAGAAATAGAAACTACTCTACAGTTTTACTATTTATGTACATCAAAGATATTTCCAAAAACTAGAAAATTAGGACTTTGTTCCCATCCTTCCTTAGGTGGGGACTAAATTCATGTAAAAGATGAAAACCTGCATCCCTCACTATGTGCAGACCTACAGACAGCCCTGAGGTCAGTGCTGCTCTGAATCCTGAGCTGTATGTGAGGGATTTCCCCAAATTCACTGTAGCCCCAAATTTCAACCTAAAACCCCCCTGTGACCTAAAATTATACATTTTTATGTTACTGCCTTAGGTGCTTACACAAAGTGTATTTAGTGACACAGGTGATCTGTTCCATGTGGGAAAACAGATTATTCCTGATAACAAACCTGTTGTGGGGAATGCATTGAGGTAAGTCACCAAAAATAAATGGGAAAGTTTTATTCCCATTGAGGCAAATCAGGATGAGGTTGAGATTAATTAAGCAGGAAAGTACAGCACATGACACCTAGCCTAATAAAGACATTTGCATATTTAAAGAAAGTGAAACAATATCTGTTTTAATTAAGTAGGCTGCTCCTTCAGGTTAATGCATTCAGGGGAAAAATTAAATCCATCTCGAATCCCTGGAAGAAATGGAGAGTGGCTGTAGGAAATTGGCCTCCTGAAATGTGATTAATGGACTTGCCTGATGAGGACTGACTCCTGCAAGGCAGCAGGGCTTGCTGGGAGCCAGGTGCTGACACCTGGAGCAGGGGGGTCTCTGTGACCCCCTGCAGGCACAGATCAGCTCTCAGGTGTCACCCCCGTGCTGAGGATTTCCTCCAGCTGTCCAGAGGTGTTGGTGTCAAAAGATTTGACATCTAATTTGCTCCAAGAGCCCGAGTCTCACATTTCCTCCACTTGCTCGTGGAGATGAGAGGGAAATGCTTCTGCAGCACTTGAGAGGGACCCAAAGGGTGAAGGACTCAGCTCTGCTGTGCAGGTGAAGGCTGCCATCTGCCCTGCCTGCTGGACAGACAGACTGCTGCTGGACAGACGTTTTCTGTCACTCAGTACCACTGATCAGCAGGAGTAATTAAAATTACACTCTGCATTTCCGAAGCTGTTGATGGAAGGTGTCAGTTCCTAATGTGTCCTCTTGTAAATGCTTTCTACCCTTTGAATTACTCGTGTGAGTCCAAGAGCAGTGAGAAGAAACCTTTTGAGGTGATCAAAATTCCCTTCTCAGGAGTGTTTCAAGGTGAGGCGACAAAGATTCTTTATGCTCCAGTACAAAATAGTGCAAAGCAAGAACAGAAAGCTGCTTTCTACTCCCAGCTGTCCTCATGTGGAGCCCCACAACACCTTCGGAAAAGGTGCCAGGCAGAAGAAAAAGGATTTTTAAACTGAGATTTGCAGAGAAAAATATTGAAGGTAGAGGAATGCCCTAGTAAGATCAAAGGGGAATTAAATACCTGTGCAATGGACACAAATTTATGCATTTCCTCAGCTTTCAAAGAGCAATTTGATGTGATGCCACTTCATGTCTAGCACATTATGCAAATATTTTCTGCAGAAATCTGGCATTTCCGTGGTATGTCTCGTGAATAATCTGACCAAGGAATACAGCTGGAGTTGCTCTCACCAAAAACCATTGCAAACATCACTGGGATTTTTCTAATGAAGAGAGTTCTGCATGTTAAGGCTTTTAAAACAGAATTTATAAATATCAACAACTCTACAAACTTCTGCTTGAACCTTCAAAGACTTATGAATAAAAACGCATAAAAGCCCAACTCATTATTATCTAGTAACTCATTAATATCTAGTAAATTATTAGTATCTAGTGAAAGTTACCATAAGAAATAAATATAAGGACTGGAGAAATCCATATTAAATTCAAGGTTATTAAGTGAGTCATGCTTGATAAAAGCACATCTTCCTATTTTTTATTGCCTAGGACTGCTCAGGATGCATCTAGCAATTAAAAACATAATTGTTGCACAATAAAAATTGCCAAAGCTATTAACCAGCCATATAAATGAAAACTTTGACTCCTAGCATTTTCCATCAGAGTAATAAGAGTACAGTCAACATGCTTCACATTTCCAGGAATTCACAGCCATTACATCTTTTGTTTTTATAAGTCAATCCATTTAGTAAAAAAAAAAAAAAAAAAAAAAAAATTAGATCCATCCTTCCACATTTTGCTAGATAGTTTTGATTTTTACATAATGAGAAAAAATTAAGCAACAAATTCTTCATTTATGAAATGAACGCTGTTATAATTGGCTGGAGGATATTTTGATGTTTAAAAAAACGTTAGGGAGAGGATGTCCAAAGGTTAAAGCATCAGAGTGATAAACTGCACTTTAAGTTGGGGCATAAGTATGGCCCCAGTAATAGTTGGAATTAGCAAGACAAGGTTAAAATTTAATTTTTCTAATAGTGAGCTGTTAAAAGTTACATCCTGCAGTATTAGGCATAAATGGCTTGTGTTTCTTCGACTTTCATGGGGAGAGCTGAGGTCACTGGGCCCAGCTCGAGGAATGTACTTAAGCACATGTTTAAGTGCACAATAATTATGCACATACTTAAAATTTGTCCTGCCTCGTTTTCTCAAGCTCTTGCAGCTACAAAACCAGTGGTAAAAATCAAGAAATCAGCTGGTTTATGAGTGGATACTGGTCACAGAACCCGCTGGGTCATAAGAAGATACATACAGAAGATTTGCTGTTTTAATCATTTTCTCTTTCCTTAATTTTGGTGCAATCTGATTAAAATAATTCTGGTTTTGGGGTACATGATGCAATAAAATAACCATCAACCAAGTATCCCCTCATGATTTTTATTTTTTAATGTACTCAGGAAAACATTGCTAAAATCAGAATTTACATAAATTGCTAGCTAGAGAATATGAGGAGTATTGTCATTTAATTGTAATTTCCAAATTACTTTTGAGGCAGGATTGTAGAACCTGGAAGATATACACATTTAAAAATGGACTATGATCAAGATATAAATATATATATTAATTCTGGATTTCATATTTATTCTGCTTCCTTCCACCAGGGTCATATATAAATACTGGTAAAAAAAAAGTCACAGATACCTTCCACTTGCAATATCAACATTTACTCTCCATGTTATTTTTATATCTAATCTTTTGCCTTTATCATCTTTCCTAAAGTATCTAAAAATACTTTACACTACAGTGTAGTAAAAATTGCCTGATTTATTTGCAAATTATTCTAATTCAGTTATTCAGAAGCAGTACATTTTTATCCTGTTTATCTGATAGATATTCTGATGTAGTAGTTTAATAGACAAATGTAATTTTACAAAACACTATTAGACTGCATGCTTGTTTTAAAGATTAAAGTGGGTGACAGATTGATTGCTCCTAAATTGTTCATTCAGGGTAACTGCACACATTTTAAACCATATTTATTTCATCTTCTGTGTACATAAATCCAATGAAACATTAATTTTTCTATTTAAAAACCCCATGTCATTGGAGGACAGGAATTATTGTCCATGCTCATGAAATTAGATTAGATTACTTTGATTTTGATAACTTATATTAGAACAATCAGCTCTTAATTTTGTTATCAAGGTCTAAACTGTGGATATACCTTATTTCAAGGGTGATGATATATAAAGATTACTTTTAGGGTAATTTTTTTTGCTAAAGCATTATTCCTAAATAAGCCATAAAACAAATTACTCCCATACTGAATAAAATATATTTAAATTAATGTTTTGTACACTTTATTAGTATACATTGAGAACAGAAGAAACATTAAAAATCATTATAGATTTGTAAGTATTTTATTAGGAAATAAATGATCAACTCACTCTCCAGTCTGGTTGGCCAATTAGAGTGATTTGTTTCTAATAGAAGGATAATGTTGTTTTGGTAAAAAAAGAGGAAGTCTTTAGTGCTGTCATTTATTCCAAGTCAGATTTTGCAGAGGGTTTGAACCCAACAGTTAATTTGCAATTTGCCTCTGTATTCAGTTTTGCTCCAGCCAAGGTTTCTGTGTGATCAGTACAAACACAGGCTGGGGAAATGTTCCTTGGAGGAGTGAAACCCTTCAGAGAAGGTGGATGAACCTTGAGGAAAAGTTTTACAGACAAAGGGGAAGATGTAAATAAGGAGCCACTTGAGCTCAGCTCCTGGAATCTGTACTGAATCCATTTGCAGGACATTTAGGTGGCACTAATAAAACAAATAAACATCAACCTGTGTTTTTTTCAGAATGAATAATTTCAAACCTGTGAACCTTTTTTCTTTTTTTCTTTTTTTAAGGCAGTGACAAATCTTGGGACAAGAGAAAACCAGACTATTAGAATTCATCATGACCTCAGTGTTTTACAGTAACACATGATGCTCTTCTGAGTAAACATGAAATAGATTGTTTGGATTAAGTTTTCCCCATGTGGGATGATTATTAATCACTGTCAATTTGAATGGATGAATAAAGTGTAGTTCAGGTATGACTTTCCCAGGAATGACAACTCACTGTTTTGTAATATTATCATGGATGAGAGAAGGAAAATATTCCTATTTAATTGTCAGCTAATTCAGCTGTGGGAGTAACACAATTGCATAGCAAAAATAGAAGTTACTGTGATCCTGACCAAGAATAATAAATGAATACAGAACCATTGTAAATGAACTTCAGTGATGGAGACTCTGGGAAGATTTGTTAGTTTTAAAGTCAGTGTCTTACCTTTTTTTTTTAATCTCTTTCTTCAGAAAATATCCACAGAGATGAGGAAGTTACTCTTTTTCCTTTGTCCTTGTAAGTCCTCTGTAATCTTTGTTTTCAGACAGAAGATCAGGCTCATTGCATCTGGTAACGACCCTTCTGCTCTGATCAGATCTGTCAACTCACACTGGCCAATTATTTTGAAGTGTGCAATCCTGTGAGTTGATGTTTCCCAAGAAATATGAAGTAAAATGAAGAAATATTACTACTTTAACCTTTAAGTGACATAAACTCACAATACTGTACTCTGGTGTCCTTTTCTTACCCATGTTTTCAACAGCAAATCTAGTAGTTCTCCATATGATGGAGGATGTCCAAAATGTACAAGGATGACTGGATGAGTATGTCTTGAATATTTTTTAGAAATGTTTTTATCACCCAGTTGAGATTTGGGTGGCATTGACATCTCTGGAATAACCAGCTGACGTTTGGGTGCCATTGACATCTCTGGAATCACCAGTTGAGATTTGTGTGACATCTCTGGAATCACCAGTTGAGATTTGTGTGACATCTCTGGAATCACCAGTTGAGATTTGTGTGACATCTCTGGAATCACCAGTTGAGATTTGTGTGACATCTCTGGAATCACCAGCTGACATTTGGGTGGCACTGACATCTCTGGAATCAATGTGAGCTGGGACAGCTCAGCCCACAGCGCTGTGCATGAATTGAGCAAAGGGGCCACTCAAACTCCAGTGAAGCCACAACTGCATTTTTTTTTCCTGAGCTTAGTTTATACTTCCAAAATATCATGAAAATATTTTTGCATGCCTTTTAATTTTTGACTCAATAAGTATTTAGCAAACAGATCAGAAAGCTTCTTCTGTTCCACGCTAATTCTTAGCACAGAGCAGTCAGTAGTGCCTCTTTCACTGTGAATGCACCTCCTCAGGTTGTCAAGAAACTGGTGTTACCTTGGTTTCTCCCAAGCATTTCCTGAATCCTTAATGCTGTTGGACATCATTCTGCAAATCCTGCTGCAAATCCCACCCTGGAGTGCTGCTGGCTTTGTGATTAGCTGATGGAAGAGCACACAGCAGCCTTGTAAAAAACCACAGTGCTCCCTTTTCCCCTCCTGCCCTGCTCGGGGGTCTGTGTCAGAATAACTCTCACACTTCCTGATGCTGCTGCAGAGCCTCTTCTATGGTTGAAGTGCTCATCTCTGAGTGAGTAATTTACCTCTGCCGTGAGGAGCAGGGAAGGAAAATGACATTTTGCAAATGTAGAGTTAAACACATACTTGAAAACCAACCCAGCGCAGCTGAACTGTAAATTTCCATAACCTTAAATGATGCCAACCTTAGCACAACAGGTTAAGGTGTTGACACAGCAACGCAATTAACAGTTCTTTATACAAGAAGCGTCTTTTGTGACAAAAATTCCAATTTTTAAACACCACAGGAAAAAAAAAATGAATGTCTGATCTTGAAAAACTTGCAAGACATAGACGGTAAGCACATACAGAATCAATCAAAATGTTTTGTTTGGTTGGTTTTTTTAAAGAACTAAATGGAATTTTCAAATTCATACAAGTCTTGAAGAGCAGAATAATTTTTATTACCTATTTCTGTTTTTAAGGGGAGCTGAGTGCCTAATTTGCTTTGAGAATCTAGCAAGTATATTCTCAGATGCTGAAGGAATGAGGACAGGCTTGTTAAAACCTGTTCAGCTAATTTGACACGTATTTGCTAGAAGAAAATATATTACCTTACAAGTTGTCTACTTCTATATGATGCCAAAATACATTTGCAATATTTTTCTCTAGTGAACTGAGCTATTAATTTACACAACAGAATTGCAAATCTGAGAAGATTTTCCAGGAACTGAAGTGACTGATGTTAACACTTTTCATAATTTACAGAAACAAGAAAAAAGACATTTGCTGGCATGCAAGTAATCGAGTTATAGGATTACAAAGATAAACCTCATCTACATCAGTGTAACACAAACAATCTTGCTTTTAAATTGTTTTTTTACAGTCTGCAAGGATTACACAAGCACATCAGTAGACTGATCTGTGAGCACTCCTAGTCCCAGCATCCCTGTTCTACCCAGGGGTAAACAAAATAAACTGGAATGCACTGGTGGGTAAACTGTGGGCAGGATGTGCCCCACACACTGAGTGTCACATTCCAATCTGAACTAAAGCCTGTACCTGATAAAAGGTGCCTTTTTTACATATCTAAACCAGAAAGCCAAACCATTTGGTTTTTAAAGGCATTAATGAGTTTCTGCCTCTTCATTCTGACTCCATTTTCACCATTAGATGTCTATGGAGCAGATCCCGAGCCTGACCCAGATTAAAAGAGAAACATCATAAAAATTTGCTATTTATTTTTGTCTGGCTCTTGTTGAGGCTCTGGCTGACAGCTTGCAGGAGGCAGGCTGGAACAGGTCAGCACATGCCCCAAGCCCAGTCTGTCACTGAATCCACGGAACTGGAGGCTAACTTGGCTTTCTGTAGTTTATAGCACTGCAGTGAACCACAATCTCCCTGCCCCCAAAATGGGTCAGGCATGAGAATGCTCTTATTTAATTACTCAAGGGAAATATTGACACTTTTAATTCATTTTCATTTCCTTTCTTGTCAATATCTCTCCTTTCTTTGCTATCCCTTTTGTGTGCGCTTGCAAATCTTCCTTTCAGGAAAATCACTGCAGAGACTCTTATTTCTCCCCCAATATATATTCAATTCTTTTTTCTTATTGCCCTTGAACACAAACATAACTCTGCTCCTTAAACAAACAATCCTTATGATAACTGTTGAAAACAACCAGTCTGTAAAAGCCTCCCCTTGCTCAGATGGAAAATTAAAATTTGGAGATGAAAGAAAAGTCTTCTTGTGATCATATCCTTCCCTCCAGAGTTATCTGGCTAACTGAGAAAATATTTCAAATAAAGTTTTCTTATTTGCTTATTGCTTATGCTAAATATTGACTTTCTATCTAATCCTTCAGCTGTGTGACACTCTACTAATGAGGCATCATGGACAGTGCATTCCTGTGTTTATTCAGTACAATCATGATTACTCGAATGGGCAGTGCCCCGAGGAAAACACAGCTCAGCTTTGCACTCATCCAGGACAGAAATTTCTGGCTGCACACACAGAAGGGGGCCCTGCATCAAAATGCTGCTGACCAGAGATCTGACCTTATCCGTGGATCCAGCTTCTTCTCAGTCAAGTGATAAAAATGGCATGAGATCTGTAAAGAAAAGTATTTTAATTGGCATTGCTGTCTGGAAATGACATTTTGAAAAGGAATGCCAGGTGAGTCTTCAAATTTTTTTCTAGCAGCTGTCACAGTAATTCTAGTTTTATTTCCTGGTTTATTTTCTTTATGTGTTCAAATGAGAGGGCTAGCTTTGGTAAATATTGTAAATTTTGACAGGAAACACAAACACTGGCATGTTGCCTCTGCTTCTCACTCATGGCTGGGATGTGATTTTTACTTGTTGCAAGACAGATAAGTTCAGTATATTTAAAAGTTGTGTAATTATAACTATGTGAGGTTGTTGAAAGGCAGTGCCAGGTTTACAGAAGTGCTTTAAATTTGCAATACTCTGCAGTAAATGCTCCTACATCCACTGAGTGCGTACTAGCCATCAAAAGAGAATTCGAGTTTGTCCAGGCAGCTGGCAAAGAGATATTAAAAGATTAATAGAAAGACTATTCACCTTTTACAGTGGTGAAGGAGAAGCCAGGCCAGGAGGAAAGAATTCCCTTACATTTCAGTTACAAATATTTACATTGCATTTTTGAATACTGTTCCAGACCCCATGAACAAGCACAAAGCAGGAAGCCTCACCCAAAGTGTGACACAGTTACAGACACAATGATATCTGTGTGCAACAGCAGCTGTGGCCCCAATTCCACATAAATCATGATTCTGTCAAGCAAATGAGAATCCATGTAGGTGAACTCTGCTATTATATGCCACCCTAACAACGGACTAAAATTCAATTTCTGTCATTTTTAGACCATTATTATAGCATCAAATAGCTGCCTTGGCTTTATTGGATAACAGAGATAAAGATGGTGTGTCTCACAATTATTTATGGGAGTGGATAGAGGTATCTTTATGCAAGTGATGACAGTTCTGCTGGAAGCATGCACTGTGTGAAATGTGAGCATGCAATTCTGTCGTGCAGATTTTTAGACAGCATTTAAGCTGTAAAGTCTGGATTATGAAGGGAATAGTTAAATTATATCCATTTATGGAAACCTGGTAACTGGACCAGGAAAAAGACCTTTACAACTGATGAAGACACACCAAAGTATTCAGGTGAGCACAGAACAAAATCTTTCACTTAATCTGAGCTTTATTTTATATCATACCTTTTGTTTTAATGGAGTTCAATTTTAAGACTAGAACTATCTTTAAATGATTTCACATGTATGTCTATGAAATATGAAAGTGGCTCTTAAGATTCCCTCTAGAAACTTTTTATTTCTCCCAAATCATTTGTACCAAAATACAAGTAGTTCCTCTGGCTTATTATTAACTTCATGAACAGGTAATTTATGCTTCAATACAATTCTATATATTAAAATAAAAATTATTTAAATTTTTTTGTGTATTAAGGTGTAAACTACAACATTAAGAGAAACTTATCTTAAATTCAAAGATTCTGAATGCTTTAAAGTGAGTATGCCAAGAGAAAGTTCCCAAGTTGAGAATCACAGCATTGGAACTCATACAGGATACATGGAACAATTACCAGGCAGAGAATCCACCAAAATAAATCACACTCACAAATGTATTATCCAAGACATTTCAGGGATTAGCTTTGATGCCATTAATTCATAAAGAATTACCTATCAGCACAAAATTCTTTTTTTCACCTTTGTGGTGTTGTGTATTTTGCTTTTCCTCTTATAAGTGTCTAATCCACAGGCCCATTTAAGTAATAAGCACATATACAGCACAATAAAGAACAGATAGCTGCAAATAATCCCAATTTCTCATGTTATTCATATTGATGCATATCAGGACTAAAATTCCTCTCTTGGACTATTCACCTCTACCAAAACTAAAATGCTTCTTTCTTAAAAGAGTGAGATTAATTTCTGACCTTCATAGATCTCATCCAGTTATTCTTATGCAGAAATGTCTTTTGAGTCATATTGTAGTGATTAACAGGGTATTTTTTTGATTTTGCTTTATCATATTAATAACTGTACATGTGTACATTATTTTAATTAGAAAAACAATAATTGCACATAAACTCTTTTAAATGTCCTGCTCCTATATCCCCCTGAGATTATTCTATAAGAATTATAGAGAAAATGAGATAGAATTGGTCTAAGTGTGGTATGTAGGTCAAAACTAGAACACTTATGCCACTAAAAATCAATCAAACCTCCTCAGGTATCGGTGCAGAGACTTCAACCTCAGTTTAATGTGTAGCTGAATGGGTCAAATCCTAAACCCATGATCCCTGTTTTAGTTCTGACCTGAAGCCAGAGTAGAACCACAGGTTCATGGGGACATTAAACTCCCAAAATGATCAATCCAACCTTCAACCAAACACCCCCACGTCCATCAAACCAGGTCATGGAGTGCCACATCTCCTCCTCCTTTTAACCCTTCCAAGGATGGTGACTCCACCACTTCCTGTGCAGCCTGTTCCAAGGTTTGACCACTCTTCCAGCGAGGAAACTTTTCCTATTTTCCAACCTGACCCTCCCCTGGCACAACCTGAGGCTGTTTCCCCTGTCCCATCCCTTGTTGCCTGGGAAGAGAGCCTGACCCCCACCACACTCTCCTGCCAGGGAGCTGTGCAGAGCAATCAGGTCTCCCTGAGCCTTTTCTTCTCCCAGTTAAACACTCCTAAGATCAAAACTCCAACAATTTGATTCATTCCAACCCCTCTTGAATCTCAGAGTGTCCTCAAAGTGAAATTGGAGGTGCTGCTTTGCTGAGCCCTATCTCTGGGGCACACAGAGAGAATTTGGGGTCTCAGCATATCACCCCTGCCTAACACCAGGGTCTGTGACACTCAGAAAGCCTGGCTTGGTGAGCTCCAGGCCACTGAAGCTGAGCTTTGGAGGGTGTTAGTGGCACTGAGAATGGAGAGCCTGTTTTGCAGGGTCTGTGTGACAAGGCCCACGGAGGCGGCAGCAACACGCGCTGAGCTCTGCTTTAATCAGCCCCGTGACAGCAAGACACGTCTCTGTTTAAGAACAACCAAGACCAAACACTTCAAAGCACTTCTCCTTTCTTTTTTATACCCAATCCCCCTCTCTGATAACTAATCCAACTTAAAATATATGGCTTGCAAATACAAACCTGATTTGTGACCTACTCGGATTAAAGAAGAGCCTTTGTTCTTCTCTCAGAATGTCTCACACACCAAAGGATAATTATGAGAGGTGCAACTCCTATAATCATCTCTGTAGCAAAACACCTGACTGCAGTGGAAAGATTCCAATAGAAATGTAAATAGTGGATGTAGAGAACACAGTCAAAACACCACCCTTAGGTTTATTTCAATTGCCTTGTTGATGAAAATATAACTTTGATAACCAAGAATATTTTTCTGTGCTATGATATCCCAGTAAACAAAGCCATCTTGGAGAGACAAAGAGATCTTCAGGGCAATGTTTCTAGATTCCCTTATAGTTCAATATGTGAAGCAGTCTATAAAAATTTAAGGAAGTTATTATATGTCTTTGAAATGTAACAAATTAAATCAAAGACTCTAAAGTGTTATCAAATCTTGAGCTGAAGAGGCCACAAGAAGAAGGAATGGAGGGAAGAAGTTCAAACTACAGAATGGTGTAAGACCATTCAGACCTACTTATCCTGTCATGTTTTTGAAATCACAGCTGTCCCTTCTCACCCAGGTTCTCATTTATCACTCATGTTCCTTTTTAAAGCTGAATGTTGAATAAGATAAAACAGGACAAGAAGGGACCCAAACAAATAGCTTGGTGTCACACACTGCAAACAGAACAAAGTGGAATTGCAGCTTCTTTGAGAACCCAGTGGTCCTGGATCTCACACAGGACTTGAAAAACCAAGGGGAATACAGCAGAAGGCCAAGAGAACTCTGCTGCACAGGCCAACCCCTGAGAGAAACTTGGTTCAGCCAGCAAACTTGACTAAAAAGCTCCAGCCTGCCAGGCCTGCCCAAGTCAATTAGAGCTGCTCAGTGCCCTGGCCCAGCCTGTGCTTTCTGCAGAGCTGTGGCTGCACTTTAATCACGTCTGCCCAGAGCCAGAGTCCAGGGAATCTGAGACCCCTCTTAGAGCTGAGAGAATTGTTCATTAAATCTGTAGCACTTCCCATACACCTTCAGCTCCTCAAGAGCTGTTAGCTGGCTTAAACATTCCTAAAAGTGCATGTAGAGTAAGTTGAATTAAGCTATGTGTGTCACTAATTAAAATCATTGAGATTTGAGTGGACCTTAAGGGCAAAAATCTGTTCCTTTTAAAAGGAACACACATAAATACTCTGGGAACATTTAAGTATAATTATTATAGCCTTCAGGACTCTGGCCTAAAAGTATCAGAGTGATGGCATTCCTGATGGCAAAGTTGATTAGCACTGTTTATTTTTATTTTTATAGAGTTATTACATGAATGCCTGGAAGTGACACTAGCACGCAAGATCTGTTAATAACACATACTACATAAACACTTCGATTACTTGTGTTCATCTAATTTCTTTCAAGGCAATTTTTAAATCTGAAAACATGATAGTTGAAGAAATTTTTAGTTCCTTATTTATAGAAGAGGAAAGAATTACATTTTTGTCAGCAGTTAGGAACCAGCCCAAAGCCACCTGTGTGTGCAAAGCTCTGTAACACTTCTCACAGCTGTAAAAAGACAAAGAGAAAACAACCTGGACCTCTTGATTTTTCCATCAAGATGCTTCTGGGAAACTATTGTTTGCTCCCTCTTGTTACAGGTTTGGCATAAATCTGGATCTAAGATCTAAGTCTAAACCTGGATCAAGACACTTGACCTGCTCTGTGCTCTGCTCCCAGTAGTAACCAATATCTTGCTGTGCTGCTGCTGTCAGGCAGTTTTGGTGGCACATTGATGATCCTGCTGTAACTAATAGATATTAAAACCACACAGTTAGCACACATTTATGGCTATACACATAAATGTATGTTCTAATGGCCTATTACTTTGTGTAGAGAACTATTTAACGACCCTAGGATAAGGATGTGTGCATGGCTAGGTTGTTTTAAAAAGGCTTTATGTTCTTGGCAAGCTAGATCTCAAAAGCTACTGAAGGAATTCAGAAGATGCAGAAGAGGTTTCCAAAGAATCCAGAAAAAAATGAGGAGAGCAGAGGCTTGAGGGCGCAAGCACAGATTAATACCAGAAACCCCTGCTGAATAAACACAGATCACTGATGATGATTGATCACTGATCAATAATGAAAGCAGGGTAGAACCAGCTACAGAGCATAAGTGGAACATGTATAGAGCTCTGAAATACATTCTGCAGCTGCTGGTGACTGGGAGCATGGACAGAACCATCTTTAACTGCATGCAAATCTCCATTAAATTAACTATTAATTTGCCTTACTGCAGAACAGGGTAAGAAAGAGTGATTGCTTTAATAGCCTGTAATATAATGAAATAAATATTCATTATCAAAAAAGGGAAATCAAAGTCTTGGCCTGTGTTATCATAATCCTCCATCCTTGAAGCTGGAAATTCACATACAAGAATATATTTATTTCCTTGTCATGTTTCCAAAACATACTTTACAAAAGTGTCAAACCATTAGAAGAAATGAATCATTATTCTTCTGACCTTTTGAAAGTAGATTACAGGACTGTGATCAAATCTCATTAGAATTATGTATCCACAAATGCACTTTAGCACATCCAAAAATCAGGGTAAAGCATTCTTAAACTATTTTGGTTTTGCTCTGCAAAGAGGTTTAACCACGACTAAGAGGAATTTTGTAGCTATCCTTTCATTAGCTTTGAGACCTGGCACTCATGTGCAGGAACTCCTAAGGATCAACATATATTTTTAAAGATAAGTCAGAGATGAAGTCTTTTATCTTTAAAGCCTGGGTAAAGAGGCTAAAGACTGAGAAAAAGGCACAAAAGTGACTCATTCAGAAATGAAGTTCCATTTTAAATTAATGGAATCATTAAAAGTCACTAATGAAGGAGCTGCTAATCAGACAAGAGCTGGCTGTGTATTGGGGTCTGTGCAGCCGTCCCAGGTGAGTGGAGAACATTACTGGCAACAGGCAGAGCTATTTGGGGTATTAATGTCCCCAGATTCAGGCAGAGCTGTGCACACCTACCCAAAGGATGGAATGGACTCTGCAGGACTCAGGAAAGGAAAGGGGTGTGTGTTAAATATCTACATGCACAGGATGTAAGTTGAATTTGTAGCTTGTCTCCTTTTCCCTGGTGGGGCTGTGCATGCAACTCCATCTCCTGCAGGGCAGGAGGATCTTCTGCATCCCAGAGCTCTGTCCCAGCCCCCCCTGACCCCCAGCTGGACCTGCCCTGCTCTGACAGGAGTGCATCTCCCACCCTGCTGCTGCTCCTCACTAATAGATTTTAATTTCCCCTACAAACCTTCAAAAAATACTCTTTATTTTACATTTGTGGTATAAACTTGATGCCTGATGTGAAATTTTCCTTAAGGAATATTTGCTGGAGTTGGACATCTGCCTGTTTGCAGAAGAACTTTAAAGTCCCAGCAATCATTACTGCAGCTCCCCCGTCCCACAGGCAGCTGATATTTAATCTGTATTTTCTTTAAATGCAAAACATGCTATATTTAGTGTTCCAACTGCAGCATTAGTAAACTGAGCCCTCACTTATGTGTGCATGTGGCTGAATTGGGTGTCTCACAAAGGACTCAAACAGATGCTTTAGCTTTAATGATATTTCTAATCATCTCACTTATGCCCCAAGGATATTTTCTTATGCTTTATTCTCCTGTCATGATTTCTACTCATTACAGTAAAGTGTTGTTTTAAATCTACTTTTTATATTTGAACTTGCTTCAGCATCATCTTCTTAACAACTTCATTTTTTTTAAACACACACTTTCCTTGTGCTGTCTAATTATAGGTACTGTCCTCAAAGGCATAAGCAGAGCAGATAAAAACAATCACACCATTCAGTGGTGACTTGTAATCTTTAGTGGAGACATCAGGGGTGATTGTTATGCACCTTCCTGAGAGAGAAAGTCTGGAATAAACTCAACTGATGTCCCAGGCCAGGCTGGATGGAGCTTGCAGCACCCTGGGATGGTGGAAGTTGTCCCTGCCCATGGCACTGGATGGCTTTAAAAGTTCTCCTCAATTCAAACCTTTCTATGATTCTATGTTTCTACAATTTTTTTAACACCAAAATTCCTTTTTACTGTCTATATTTTCCCCCTAAAAACTGCAACCTTATAAACCTTTCTATTAAACCAGTGCATGCTTAAAAACCACAGTGAAATTCAGATTTTACAAAACATAAATAAATATATGATTACCTTTATAGCAAGAAAATATGCTATTAATTATTTTATTCCATGAAAGCCAGATTTCTGAAAGAATATTTTCTTTTTCTGTGAATATGGATGTGCCACCTCTTGTGACAGAGTCAAGGAGATCTTTCTTGGACTGTTTTCTTAGAAAGGAGAAAAAAATGGGAAAATATTCTGATTCCTGGTGGAAATTTTGATCCAGGAAAAATAACTGGGAATGTCAGAATTCCTTCCCTGTGAAAGGTCATCTTACAATCATGAAAGCAGTGACTTGGTGAGTATTTGTGAGGAAACGAGGGAAAAACAGGGGAGGGAGGAAGCTGTAAGTGTGAGAAGGAGCCACGTGCAGGGGAAGAAATGTGCCCTGGTCTGAATATTGATTCCCAGAAAAAACAGATATTTATCTGTTAGGAAAAATGAAGTATAAACCATAGTAAAATTTAGTTTCTTACATAGGAACATAGGAAAAAAAGAGGATTTTTCAGAACTCAGAGTTTCGTGCTGGCCAGCAATGTGAGCTTCAGCAATTTCACTGCTGAGAGCTGCTCAAAACTGCCCTGCAAATTAGAGGCCTTAAATTGGCCAGGCTCACACAGAAGTCAAACTGTGATTAAAATCTTGATCCATTATTTTGTGCAGACATTGATTCAGAGTAAGCAAAAGCCAAGCTTTCTGATTAAAAACTTTAAATTTCATTGAAAAAAATTAATGATATAAAACCTCTGGCAGAAATAATTGGCAAAGTAATTTTGAGAAGCAAAATTTGTCAGTTTCATTATCTAAAAAAATTAATTAGCAGTAGGTATTGATTATCCAAAACTAATAAAAAACCCTGAAAAACCCAAATACTCCTACTAATTTGCAACCTGAAATTAATCACCCATAGCCATATGTCTTTGCTTTTGAAGAAAATCTGACAGATTAAGTTTGGTGGAATTAAAGGAATGTTTCCTAAATCATATTTTCAGTAATTTTATTTGAAAGCCACATGTTTGTATCCCATCAATAAACACAAGAATGGTATGGGACAAAATTAGAACTGATTAATTAATGTGAAATAAAAAAATAATGACTTTGAAGTTCTAGAAATTTATCTCAGTGTACATATTGATACTTTAAAAATAGTGTTAGAAGCACAACAAAATTCTGTCAAAACAGATAAGGGTCCATTGAAAATAGTTATTTACTTAATGGGTTTTCCATTCACAGAAGAGTCTAAGCAGATATAAATTTTTACCTGTCAACAGGTGGTTTTTTCCCAGGTACATGTTTATGGACATTTTTAGCTTTTTTAGAAGTTGATTTTAAAAAAAAATTTGAATTAGGGGAAATTTTATTTTCCTTCTATTTTCTCAAAGCCTTTTCCCACTGGTTTAATCAAGAACCACTCCATTTGTCTTATGTACTTTATTAAAGCTTACTAATGCTTTTGATAAGGGAATTTTTTGATGTGCCTTCAAAGCCAGTATTTACCCCTTCTTTATTTCCTACTTTTGCAGGCACAATTTGCCAAGATGAAGACTGCACACACGCCGATTTCTGTTAAATAAAAACAAACATTTCAGTTGGCAACAGGCTATGTCTCAGCCGAATACACTTAATTTGCATCTACAGAGAATTTAATTGTATTTATCAAAGATTAGACTCCAATCTGTCTGAATCTTGATTTCGGATCTAACACAAATATTTTATCTCTGAAATGTGGCAAATCCAGCCTTGGGACTCTCCTTTTTTGGGGGGACAGGGAGAAGTGAAGGTTTTGCCAGCCAGACTGATCTTTGGGAGAGGAAATATCTCCCAAGATTAATTTTTTGCCCTTGGGACACACAATCCCCTGTGTGCAATGCACACACCAGCCCTGGTGCCTGTAAATATTAACTCTGATGCTCTGAAAGCCTCCTGCAGATATCTGATAAACTTCCAGTTGCATACTGGCTGTAAAATTGTCATTTATGAAGTT
This sequence comes from Hypocryptadius cinnamomeus, assembly GCA_013400635.1. NCBI lineage: Eukaryota > Metazoa > Chordata > Aves > Passeriformes > Zosteropidae > Hypocryptadius > Hypocryptadius cinnamomeus. Next base: position 5,210 of record VYZP01004871.1, on the reverse strand, counting down.
GATTTATTTTAATTAAGAACATAAGTGATCCTGTCTCTGGAGATTTGCTGGAATGACTCATGCACTCATATTTATCTTATTACCTGGGGATTTAATATAATACCGAATAAAATTTTTCTTCCTACTGAAGGTTTCTGCATCAGAAATCAACTGATTTAATGATTAGAGTACTTAAAGAAAGGATAATACTTTATTTTCTATTTTAACCAGCTATGAAGTCTTGCAGAAGGTGTTCACATTTATTATGTTATGATTTATATAATCTGTACTTTTTTCTCCTCATAGCTGAGCACGAATGGATGAACATCTTGATTTCAGACTTTATTTGAAAATTACTCCAAGCATCCTAAAACTTATTCAGCCAAATTAATCTCTTTATATAATGGATAATTTGTCACTATTCATGAAAACCCTAAAGAGCCATACTCTATAATTTGTACAGTAGAAGTTTCTGGTTGTCTTAAACGACAGGCAGCTATATCAGCAAGAGAGTGAATTCCCAACTTCGACAAGAGACTAAAAATGCCAGTGTTTTTAGGAGGAAATCATTACCCACATGTATCACTCAAAATTGCACTTAAATTTTGGGGGAGCATGGCCTGCACCTTATAAGGAGAAGCCATAATATTATAAACACCTTGTGCAAAAAAACTTGCTATGATTAAGGCTCTATGCTTCTAATATCTCAACATTGTAATTAGGTAATTGCACAATTCTAAAGAATAAAATTTGCCATCTGCTAGAAATGGGAGCCAAATTAGAAAAGTTTTTAAAAAGTGAATTCTCTAACAATTCTGTGTCATGGAAATTCTGGCAGGAATATCTTTTATCTTCCTTTATACTCACTTTTCCCAGTGTGGTAGCCCATTATGCACGTGAGGCAGCATTATAGCATTTGCTAAAATATCATTAACATTTATATTATTTATTCCATTCTAAAGGGGTAAGAGTATCCCTGTGGAGCCCTCTGAGTTGTTTATTATAATAATGCTGTGTATTTGCAGATATGCAACAAGGACATCTCTTATAAGGAGAAAGATTAAAGAAGGAATTATCAGAACATTTTAGAGGTTACCCTCAAAGATGAAGTTCTTCTGTGACCACGGCTTCTCATTGTGCTGAAATTCCTCTGAACTGGGGAGATCTTCTACAGGCAATGGTGTTCTTTGAGAAAAAAACACAAAAATTTGGTTTTTCTCTATTAAAATCCACCCCCAACACCCCTGAATGGATGGAAAGGGACAGCAACCTCCCAGAAAACTCTGCGTGAAGGGTTCAGCTTTCCTTGCATGAAGAAACATCAGCCCATTTTTGCTTGGAATCAAGTCGAGATTTTATCATAAGGCATTTTAGGTATTTTCCTGCTAATTATACATCTGCTGTCTGCGGAAGATAAATAGGGTGTCTCAAGTAAGCATTTAACCAGCCAATTAATACAATTGTTAGACAATGAAGATCAAATTATTGGCAAAAATTAGCTTGTTATGTTCCAATAAGGCAAAAAGCAAAAATATGATATTCTGGTAAGGCAAAAGCCCAACATTTATGTTTCTGCTAAAGGAATTATATAGCATTTTCCAAAGAAAAAAAAAAACCAACTAACTGCACAAAGGTTCTGTGGTTTTTTTTAATATAATGTAGCATTTCTTCCTCCACTTATATGGGAATAAGATTTTGAACATCATTGTGTTGTCCCAATTTTATACCAATCTCTCAAAATGAACTGGTTTCTTTTATACTTCTATTAAACTCCTCCATTACAGTGGAAAATATTTAAAATAGTTTAGAAGTTTAAAGTAAATATAAGACATTTCCAAGTTTCTGTGGCTCTGGCAGGGGATTTGAAATTTAATTTAAATTCCCTTCCAACCCAAATAATTTCATTATTTTAGGTAAGGAATCCACTCTGTAGGGGCAGCTCACCACGAGTCCTCCTCCTCAGCACAGCCCTCGAAGATGTTACAGATGGAAAAAAAAAGCCAAATGCAAAATCTCTTTAACATGGAAAGTAAAACCAAAGGTTTAGATACAGAAAGACTTAACATCTTTAATAATTCATTTTTATTTTGCAAGACAAACCAGACATAATTTGAAATGGCTCAGTGAGCTGTAAAAAATTGACAGTAGATGTATGTGAGAAGACTGAAAAAGCAATTATCTGGGACTAATTTGAGTTTATCAGGCAGAAATTAGACTTTTATGGGTAAAGTTAGAGTTTTGTATTAAAAATGATGCATTAAAATATATGAAATTTCAAGGGTAATATAGTTAAAACTTCCTTGGCAAATAACTGATTTTCTGTCTGCACAGCTCCTGCCTTCTCAACAGCTTTTATTCAAGAAGGAAGCATTCTAAAATAACAGATCATAAAAAATACTGTAAGACATAAAAGGAGGAGGAAATCTCTCTTTGGCTTTGTATCTGACTTCTGCAGCATTAGGGATTCTAAACTTTTATTGTCAGTTCCTGAGGAGGTTGGACAGAGTTCACGTTGGAGAGGCAGCTCTTCTAAAGCAGTTTTTGGAAAAGGTGCATTAACATGAATGCACTACATCTTTCACTGACCCCTGAGAAGACTTTATAAAGCAGTTTGGAGGTTTTTCTACATTTTAAAAGTGAATAGATGTTATACCAGGGCAAAAGTCTAATTATACCGTGAAATCACATCAGAATTTCTCCTCTTACATATTAAAAGCATTAAGAAAAACATACTTTGTTGCTCACATTTCTAAAAGCTCTCCTGTTTCTCTAGAAGATATAAATCCTGCAATATTCCATGCAGTAGCTCCTATTTAGTGGCCAAATTCTTGTTTGTGTCATTTTCCAATGAAATAAGGGACTGTTTAGAGTACATTCACATCCAACATTAAATAATATCTCTAAGGATGCAAAATGTATGTCCTGAAGGGTAGGAAATAGAAAGGCTAAACTTTGACCCTGTGAATTAACTATTGAATAACTGCCTTATTGCTCACCTTTTACTGTATTAAATGCACTGTGTGGAGTGGAAAGCATTCCAATAAACACTACACTGAATTTATTTGTACAGGTAAGCTTAATTCTAATATTTCCTCAGCTGTCAGTCATCAGCCTTGCTGTCGCTTTCATCATAATTTACCTGGGAACTATATACATAATGACTCCTATAATTATATTTTTCCTACAATAATTCTGAGTGCTTCAGAGAGATTGTTTATTGCAGGAGGTAAGGACCAGAATCTTTCTGTAGGATCATTATGAAATCTTTTGTCTCAAAAACTGTCTTCATTGCACAATTTAATTTACTTGATTAGATGCAAAAGACAATTGAAAAAAGAAAACAAGAAGTCAGACATAAGGAGTCTTTCACTAAATGTGGTAAAATTTAGATTCCTGGCAGGAATTCTTTCATTTCAAAGATGCATATCTTAATGAGCCTTGGAGAAGCCTTTATTGTCTCTCTAGTGAAGAACAATAGTTCTCCAGCCCATAATTGCAGATTTGGTAGATAATTGAACTTTTTCTCTTCCCAGAATCCTGTCAGTGGAAAATATTGGTGCAACTGGTGAGCACATTTTGCAAACACGGGCAAACTTCTGGAATCCAATAATAATAACAAGTTCTGATGACTGAAACAGCCAGAAAAAAGCAAAATTAATTCCTTGTGTTTCAGCAGTCAACGTGTTCTAGGAAAAATTCCCACATTCATTAATTCAGTTCAATGGATAATTCCATTGGGGTTGTATTTACTGAATAGACACAATACCCTGAAAGGCTTGTGATGGACATCTTACAAGCCAAACTTATTGCCAAAGAAATAATATTTTACCATGTCTGTCCTTTACAATTTCAAGATTTTCTTCTGATCAGATGGTCTAAATTCTTTGTCAGGTTGATTCCTCAAAAAACTTTTAAAACTTCCATTGTCAAGGAAGAGGAAAGGTCAAGGTTTGTCACACCTCCTCCAGATCAGAGGGTGTGTTTGAAATGCCAGCAGAAATACCTCAAGGATATGTTCCTTAACACAATTTATAATTAACTGGCTTTGGGGAGTGGGGAGGAGACAAAGATAATGGAGGAGAAGTTCTTCTAAAAATGAATTTTGTGCGTGTAAATGTTTTTAATAGCTCAGATGTTTTGATAGCGCTGCCCTCCACAAAGTGGCAAGTACTTCTCCAGGGTGTTTTCCCTCCCTGCCTGAGACATTCCCATAAATGAGAATGGAGGTTATCTTCAGTCCCCCAAATTCTGAGCACACTGCTGCAAACAGGCTGAAGGAGGGGCTCTTTCCTAGTGTCTGTCCTTGATCATTCCCAGATTTGTCCCTAAAGGCACTTTCCATTTTTTTTCAGCTGAGCCTAATTCATTTTTTTTTAATTAAAATGATAATATTCTAACCATATTCCTTTGAGAAGAGCTTAGCCTTTACATTCCCATTATGTGCTATCTTACATGTCTTTACATGATAATGATTTTGCTGTTACTCAATAACTATGCTAATTTCAAACACAGGAGGTAAGATTATCCCCATCCCAACACTTCCTTTCATACCATTGCACCCTGAAACATGCAGCCCTTCTTCCCCTTTACATAAACATCATTACCAGGTCCTTCCCACTATCACAGCCTCCCATAGTCTGTTGGGTTTTATGCACATAACACTGATCCTTGTCGTCCCTAAGTCTATTCAACACCAAGATAATCAGGAGCTCACGATGAAATCATTCCATTCCTGTGTTAGTCTCAATTTACATGAACACAGCTCTGCAGCTGCAAATCCCATACTTGGCTACACCTCAACAATTACATTTACAGGTTGTAGATTGTTTCATTCTTTTCATTTTTCAGACTATCATGAACAAATAAATAAATAGATGAACATCTGACCAAGCAATGAAAATACAAGCATTTTAAGGTACAGTAACTACAAAAAGCTTCTATGGTTTATAATTTATTTCTGCATGAGAGGGGATCTCACCAATCCATACCAATATCTCCAAGGGGTGCCAGAGGAGGGTGCCAGGCTCTGCTCAGTGGTGCCAGTGCCAGGATGAGGAACAGTGCCCATAAACTACAACACAAGGAGCTCCACCTCATCATGAGGGAGAACTTCTTTCTGTGGAGAGGGCAGAGCATGGAACAGCTGCCTGGGGAGGTGTGGAGTCTCCCTCTCAGGGGACATCCCAAACCCACCTGGACATGTTCCTTTGTCACCTGCTCTGGGTGACCCT
>VYZP01004867.1:3410-27106 GCA_013400635.1 Hypocryptadius cinnamomeus | reverse complement strand
TCTTGTCTATTTATTAACCATTCTCCAGTACTTCTGAAATACTTCTCCATATCTCTCCTACTTTTTTTGGTTACGCATTCCATTTCTTAATACCTCTAACAGCCCCTTTCACAATACTCTCTCAGAAAGATTAATAGCACAGTCAAACACTGAAGTAAAAAAAAAATCTTACAAGACAAAGGGAACAGAGAAATAAGCCCAACTGAGATACACTATGTAACTAAATTTACTCTCTAACTTGCTGCAACTTGCTTTTCTTTTCTGACAAGTTTTCAACCAACACCCAACTCATCTCTTCTCACTCCAATTCTTTACCATTTAATTTTCTGCATGAGGTAAAAGTATTTTAGCACAGATACCATATTCTACNNCCAGATACCATATTCTACTCTTAGTTGCAGTCTGCTCTCGATGTGAAGGAGAAAAGATGACAGAAACACAAGCCACAAAAAGCACTAACCTGGTGACCTTGTCCGATCGACACATCGTTTTCCTGCAGACAGCTTCACCGAATGATTGTTTCCTTTGTGATGACAAAGCCATTAACAACTTATGACCCCTCTCAGGCATGGCAGGAACATCCCTGCACTTCTCCCACCTTTGGGTACTCCCAGGTTGAAAGGCACAGCTGTAGCTGCCGTCTGCTCAACACACAAAAGCAAAAGAAACCCTGCCACCCTGCTCAAGTGACGCCGAGGCAATGACTTGTTTCCTTCGTGACTTCCTGTTTCCCCGCTCGCCGCGGGCAGCGCTATCTTTGTCAGATTTCCCAGCTTCCCAGAGAGGTTATAAATCAATTCCCGGACAGCTCGAACGCCTGGCAGACACTGAGCTAGAAAGCAGAGGGGATTTTCCAGTGCTCGCTTTCTTCCTACTCACCTTTCGACCAACCACTTTCCCATGGGAGAAAAAGAAAGTCGTCCTTTTTTCTCTCAGTGTGCTCCAGCTCCCGCACTGGCGAGACACGGCTCAGAAACGCTGCCTGAGCTCCTGAAGAGCCTGTGCCTCAGGTACTTCAACTGCACCACAGAACTGTAAGTATTTCATCTGTTTTCTCCCTCACAGCTGGAGCTTGTCCTTCCCTCTTCAACCCAAGACAATCAAAATAGCCATCCTGAAAAATTCTGCAGCATAGACATGCTTTAGAGCAAGTCTTGCCGGTACGGTTGATGCTACACAAACCACAAAAGACAACAAAATTCAAATTCAAGAGTGCACAATTGCTCACAAGTATCACCAACTGATAATGAATAAATGTCATTGTTTTACACTTATTATCATCTGGAGTTCTTAAAAGGATTCAAGTGTTTCACTGACTTGTCTAGATTTAAACAACATTCCAGGCTCAAAAGTTTGAACAAGACAAAACCAACTACCAAGTTTCAGAATGATGGACAAAACATATATAAGTATCTCAAGCAACGCTTACTTCACATATTTTTGAGGAAACAGACATGAATCTGTATCCCAAAATAGAAGGAAGAAGTCTCCATACAGCATCTCTTTTTGTAAACGACCCAACAGTCAAAGCACAAAAGAAAGTAATATTTCAGATACTGCTCATGGCTGTATGGGCTAGAAAAACAGCTCTCTCACCATAGGGCACCCATTTGCACTCCTCCCATTGCCAGGCTCTATGGGAAGGGAAGTTGAACCATAAATCCACACACTTGTTAGCCAAAAGGATCCACATAACCGAACACAAGATCCCAGTGCTCTTCAATAAGGATCAGCACCCAGCTGTCTCAGTGGCTTGACAGATTTTTCACATAGAAAGTAATTACAGAGGACTAAGCTCAGTGGTTTGTGAATTAAGTTCACTTGCTTTATTTGTTGCAGTATCAGTTACCCATTTAAGGCACACTGCTCTAAATCTGTCTTTCCTCCCTCAGTTCTCTGTTATCTAAGCATACTCTGCTAAGTCTGCATTAGCATCTTTGCAAGCTGTTTCTCCAACTTAGTAAAAAAAAAAAAGATTTAGAATGACAGCACTTGAGTATATGCAACACTGGAAAAAACCCTTCAGTTCCTCCTTCCCTTTTCTGATGTGACACACCTAACTCCTGGTTTTCCCCTCCAAACTCCACAACTTCTAGTACCACGCTCTTTGGCCCCAACAGTCTCATTAAACCATGCCTCCTCCATCCAACACATGTTCCTGAGGTACTGCTTTTCCTCTCTATCCCTTCTCATGCTGTGCTCTCTCTTTCTTCATTTCAGCACTCAGAAATGCGGCAGAATTTTTCATTTCAAGTTCCAAGATCCCATTTCAACTTCTCTGGTGATTTCCAACACTATCAAGATAGAGTCAGAACAGAAGACACTTCACACACACACACACACACACAAAAGCAGGTGTTCCACCAAGGGATAACCAAAGCTTAGATGTTTCACAGTTTTGGGAGACTGAAAATTCAGTTTAGCTTTCTAGATCAAACATTCACCAGAAGGATTGTATTTCAAAATTGCAAATAAGGAATCTGAAAAGAGATGAAAACTTTATGGATTTGATTGACGTGTCTGCCAGGGAAAGTGAAAGAGTATTAAACATATCCCCCTTCACAAAGCAAAATTCTATTATGCATGGACCTTTGGTATAAGGTTTTCAGATCAAACTTTATTCATCCCCATGAAATCAGTGGTGAGAAGCAGCCTTGCACCAAGCTAGCCTAGGGAGAATTTCACTCCAAAAGAGATACTCCATTTCTTTAACGTTATAAGGTATCACTCAGCCTTAAAAGGAAGAACCAAAGCATCTGAAACCCACACTTGGATTTCACTCCAGCAGGGCTGCTGGGGAAGTCAGCCAGTCCTCCCTGCCATTGTCAGGAGCAGCTCCTGCTGGCAGCCCAAAGCAATCCTACTAGTCATTAGTTAATGGATGTGAGGGCACAAACACATCTGGCAGAACGCTGTCCTTGCTGGTATGAACTCACTTGTCTCACCACAGGGCTGAGCTCTGTCTGCAGCAGGAGCACTTCCTCTTGCTGACAAATTTACAGGAAACTGCAAGAATGGACTGTAAATAAAAGCAGCACAGCAACAGGCAAGGCAGAAAAATTCATAAGGCACTAAAAAAATTAAAATAGCATGAAAAACACTTTCTGTCAGCTGCAGCAAGTCAGCTCAATAGTTAAGTTCCACTCAGAATAATGTGAGGTTTCATACATTATATATTTCCACAGAAGTCCACAGTATAATAAGGCATTAACAAAGTAAGGGATTAACAGAACCTGTCCTAAGTTTGAGTCTGGAGTAGACTATTAGAAGTTTTATTATTTTATTAATTCTACCAAACTAGTTCTAGATGGCAGTGGAAACACAGCCATTATATTGAGAGATAATGTATTTGTCAGCTGCATGCTTCACAACTGCAGATTGTAAAAGAGCGAGTGTAAATTACTCGCCTGAATCCTTCATCTATTAAGTAAGGCAATCTTGTGAAAATACAAATAACCACCCATCAGAATTACTTCTGCTGAGTGAACTGCATTATTATCTTTACCAAAAAAAAAGATAAAATAGCAACAAGGAGAAGAAATGAGGCCACAACTTCCAAAAATCCTCTTTCAATGTCAAAAGAACTCCTATACTTTAAATTTCCACCATCATCCCTTCCTTCAGCTTACTTCAGAAGAAATGAAGAAGCCCTGATAATATTTTTACTTATTTGTTACATATATTCAAAATAGGTAACTGAAGTCTTGATAATATATACTCAATCAAAACCCAATAAACACTTAAAGTCAGAAAGCTTCCAAGTTTCTATTTATACCCTAGTGGCTCTTAGGTTCCAAACATCTATAGACATATTGTTGGCTTGGAACTTCAAAAAATTCCAGCCAGCACCAGTCTCCAATAAATAAGCCATGAGAGAATGAGCATATCAATTTTAAAACAAAGTTGTAACTTTTTGTGATTGTTTCATCAAGCAGTTTGGCACACTGAAGACGACAGCATGATTTTGATTTTGGGATACAGTGAATGTCATGCATTGCTCAAATGTCCATAAATCAAAGTACAGCCACAAAGTACTTGCAGTTTATGCACAGCTTCTAAAAAAGCAAATTAGATTGAGCAGCTGGAAGACAAGAACTGTCTGCAAACTCTCAATATAAGAACATCATTATTTAACAGTCACTTACACCAGCCAGTCTTGAAAAATAATGCAAGACTTTATACTAATATATTGTAGGGCTCCTCACCCCCAGAAAGACAGTGTGGGGGCTGGAGCGTGTCCAGAGAAGGGCAATGGAGCTGGGGAAGGGCCTGGAGCACCAGTCCTGTGAGGAGCAGCTGAAGGGGCTGGGGGTGTGCAGTCTGGAGAAAAGAAGGCTCAGGGAGACCTTCTCACTGCCTCCAGGTCCCTTTCAGGAGGTTGTAGCCAGGTGAGGGTCGGTCTCTTCTCCCAGGTACCAAGGAACAGGACGGGAGGAAACAGCCCCAAGTTGTGCCAGGGGAGATTTAGGTTGGATATTTGGAAAACATTCTTCACAGAAAGGATTGTCAAGGATTGGAATGGGCTGCCCAGAGAAGTGGTGCAGTCACCATCCCTGGAGGTGTTTAAGGAATGTGGATGTGGCACTTGGGGACATGGTTTAGTGGTGAACAGGTGTTGGTGCTTGGTTGGAAGTTAAGACCCAATGATCTTAGAGGTCTTCTCACCCCTAAACGGTTCTGTAAAATAAGGATTGAATTAAGATCAGTACAGCTGCTTCGGCATAATTTTCGATGTTGGCAATTTTGTTATGTGGAGCTTTTCAAGTTTAACAGATTTCTACTGAATCCCAGGGAGCTAACTGGGTCAAGTCTGTGCCAGTCAGATCACACCAGTAACATTTGGTATAAACAACACTTAAAGTAGAAGGCAAGTCCTGAAGATAATTTGCTGCCTTTTGTTTCCTTTTTTTTTTTTTAAATTCAGATACATTACCAACACTCTATTTCCATTTACTATTGAAAATAGATGAACACATTGTTCCTTTTAACTGTTATTTATATACAAGGTCCTCATACAAAAGACTGTAAATGCCACTATGGCTGTGATTAATTGCTCCTTCATCAGTGCTTGTAGAACAATTTAAAATAGAACATAGGTTAAAAAAATTATATAACTAGCAGAAGTACAGACGTGATTGTCAAGTTCCTATTCCTGAAGACAGCTGCAAAGGGTGTTTCCCCAAAGACACACAGATACTGAAAGTGGGAGTTTCCACAAGAGATTTATTTCCTTGGCAGAAGTTTTCAGTTCCAACAATTTTACTGCTGGGCTGGTTTGTGATTAACTGCACACAATTCTATCACTAAGGTACTCAAAACTGATAAATCAGGAAGCACTGTTGGATGCTAAAATAATTCCTGCCTAGATGTCAAAACAGTTTTAAGCATTTTAGCTGGTGGACCACTGAACTTTAGTAAAACCAACGTCTAACTAAAGGCTTTTAGAAATGTTTAGGAAGGGGTCAATATTTATTATTGATTTTAAAACATATCTGACAGGTACATTTAACCAGCAGATATCTTGCCATGTGAAGTTATGTCTGTTAGGAAATATTTTTTCTGCTTTCTTAGAATTTTACTTCTATTATTTAAAATACATCAAGTGTCCAAAGGGGAAAAAACAAGAAAAGAGATTTAATTTTTTCTGATACTAAGGCATTTTGGCAAGATATACAACATCCATGAGTTCATTGTATACTGTGCTTGTACAAGACTAACGTAACTGAGATCCAATAGTATTACAGCTAAAGAGAGCATTGCTGATGCAAATCAACAATAAAATTACTGAACATAAGCAATTTTAAAACATTCCTGCAGTTGGATATTAAAACTAACAAAACCACATAAAGCTTATAATGTTCTTTTGAGTGTCTAGCAACAAAAAATGCAGTGAGTAAATTCATATACCCACTGACCCCAATAACAAGCTACTAATTGAATCCTAAACAAATGCAGCAAGCCCTGGTTTAGAGGAAGCATTTGATCATGCCATCTATGAGTCCTTCAAGCCTGTTTCCCTCTCCTGGTGGCTGCAGGAACCTTATAGTTAAGCAAATACACCTCTTCAAGCAAATGGCTGCAGCCAGCACCAAAGAGGAAGCTCAACTTCTGCTAGACCCTGAAAAAACAAAACAAACCAAAACAAAAATTTTCTATTTTTGTTTTGCTTGTACAGAGACTTTGGATACAATTTAAAGACACAGTGTAACTGCAAAGACTCCCTCTGTACCACACTGCAGCACAACACAGGAGGTGGTGCCAGGTTTTAAATAATTATGCAGTGAAGCATCTCACAGTTTTCTGTTCTCAGACTTGGAAACTCTGACTATGAACCAGAATATCCAAATAAGCTAATAACCACGCAAGTGTGATTTATAGAATTAGAAGGTCGAGCTGGGTTGTATTACTAACGGGCTGTCCCCACCTCCAGCAGCTTTGAAGCTCCTTGTGCTCAAAGCCTCATGCAGCTAAGTAGGAGCACCAGAAACATGGATTCTTTGTTTTAAATCCCAATATGAACTTCTCCAAAGGATGTGGTAAAGCATAAACATCTTACCACCTACACAAAACACTGGATCAAAGGACTGAAACAGGTAAGGGCATGGTGTACAATAACCAGAATTTAAGGCTACTGTGTATTTCGTCACTTAGGTAAATATTACCTTTGGGTTTTAGTGGGTTTTTGCTTTGTTCTTTTTTAACAAGCACCAGAAAGAAGAAACTCTGTAAGCTCATGCTTACTTTCTGCAAAAGATGAATTAAACTATAAACATCACATCATGTGCAGCTGAGATTTTAAGTGAAGATTTTAAAATTAAAACAAAGGTACACTGTAAAGCTGCTCCAGAAAGACAGCAGTAAAAAACCAGTTTTAACCTGGAGGACATGAGAGGGAACAGGCAACTCATATCACATAAAATAACCATAAAAATGTATAATCTCATCCAATGGGCTTCTTTTACAAGACAATTTGGACAATGACCTTTTCTATTACCATTTCTTTATGGAAAACACTACTTCCTTCAGAAGGATGACTAAAAAAGAAAGAAATTAATTCTCCCTAAAGCTTATTTAAATGAACTCCAACAGCAAGGATTAGCCTGATATTGACTCAAGTCTCCAGAGCTGTAGAATTGAATTCAAAAGTGAGCTCACACAGGGCTATTTTCAAGAACAGAAGAGATTCATATGCAATATTTCATAAGACATGAACAACAACAGTCATATTTTACACCACAAACCAGTTTGTCTAATCAAACATATTGCTGCCATGGTGCCAGAAGTTTGCAGCAAGGCTTCTAAATAGGCACAAACCCCCAGCATAATATTATGAAAATAACAAAGCCCTGACAGTAAGACAGGCCAAAGGCAAGGATCTAAAACCCAAATTCTAGGTTCTTACTTCCATCTGACCTTGATGTCATGTTGCTCTTCTCAAATCAGCTTCCTTCCCAACCTGCCCTGTATGTCAAGACACAAGCCTTATAAAGGTGTTTGTAAGAGTATAAAACTTCTTCATTCTGGAGAAAGGACTTCAGAACACTACATATAATGGGAATGCATGCAATGGTACTGCACATGTGAATCACAACCTTTCCTAGATTGGTAATCATTAATATTTCAGGGAAGGAAAACAAAGGGAAAAAAAAAATAAAGCACTGTAACACATCTCACAATCTCTCACAGTGATTGAAAAACTGGAAATACAGAAATCCATCTCAGATTCCAAGACCCCAGTCTCTGGCACTTCAAAATTACTCCAATAAACCCCTGAGGTGAAAATTCTTAGGCTAGAAGAATATTCTATATCTGTGCCAAGTTCTTACACTAATCTGCAAGCTCTCCTTGGATCTGACTCCATACAGCTATTCCTACTGTCCCATTAAGTGAGCTAAAAAAGAGTTTCTTAATGGGAACATTCATTTTACAAGATACTTCCATTTCCTTCCCATCAACAATTTTTAAAATTATTACAGACAAAGTTTGAATCTAACAGGAGCTTGGAACTTTTTACATCCACTCTACAGTCTAATTAGAATATTCCCTCTACTTTTTTAATTTGAAGATGCTTCTGGGCATCACATTAACCTATGTGATCGTAGAGAACTTGCTTATTTCCAAATCCTTTCTCAAACATCTTATAGCACTGCCTATTCTTTCCATTCTCATGGTCACAAAGATGGTCCAAAGGTCATTTGTCTGATCCCTGGCCTCACTGACTTTTCACCACTGAAACGAACTTTTCTTTATTACAGACTGAAAAGAAACATGTACACACACATATAGAAATAAATATATCCACAGTTCTTAAAGAAATGGTGTATGTTATGAATGTCAGCAGTCCTGTTCTTGGCAGGATGAGCTACAAAGAATACATTGCCTTTGTGCACCATTCTTTTATAGTTTCCTTGAAAAGCTCTTTCAAAAGAGTGCAGCCAGAATCTTTACAGAGATGACCTGGTTATGACACAAGGGCTCCTTCACAACCTCCAAAATCTTACATTTATGCACTGCCTGGAACTAACAGTCATTATGTCCAGGGAGTCTGTACAGCATTCTTTCATTTCCAGGTTTTGGTTCTACACAGAATTTGTATGGAGCATATAACATTTCCAGCAAAAGCTTTTGCAAGATTTACAAAATCTCTTCTTGCTATACACATCCTAGATATTCTTAAGGCATTCTAAATACAAATTACTTCTTGTACACAATGAGGAGTTGAAGCTGGATTTCACTTGCACAAAGGAAATTCAGAAATTTAGGTCAGTGGGATTGGTCCTGTTTCAACCTAAGTAATCAAACCTGACATCTTTGTGTAGTACACAGAACAGTTCATCTAGACCCAAGCCAAACAACATGACAAATGCATTGATTCAGCTGTGGGCATTGCTGTTACCACAAAACAAAAGATCTACAAAAGCTGAACTTTACAGGAGGAAAATACTCTTTCTGCACATTTAAAAATATTTAATGCTATTTGTGGTATTTTATTTAGTGTATAAAGTCATACAGACTGATCCACTTAACATCCTCTAAAAAACTGCACATAATAACTCTATCAAACTGCAGCTGCACTTTGTTAATTGTTTATCTCTACAGCCATAAAAAGAACTCTCAGCTTTGGAGGTGTACCAAAAAGCATTAAAAGTGTCCAAACTTTTTGGACAGAGTGTTTTTGGATACTCTGTCCAAAAAGCCTCCTCTTCTTCCAGAAACTATATGACAATCTTTCATGCACTGTAGTCACTTATTTTTAAATAGCAAGACACTATATCAATGACATACATTTCTAAGATACAACAGAGCTAATTTCCGATTTCTGTCAGCTACATCTCCAACAGATCAAAACCTAACAAGCCCAACACTTGAAACTGCAATTATCCCATTACATACTTGAGAAAATTTTGTCTACAGAATTTTATGAAAATTTTCTAAACTTGGCATCATCACAGATTAGCAAAGATTGATATAATCACAGAATCATTGTGGGTCAGAGCCATCGCTCCAGGGCCACTTCCTCTGCTGTGCAGTCTACTCAAGAACCAGCAGCTGGCATGGTACAATCAAGTGCAAAGACTGCACTAGTTATAATTTAACTGCATGTGGAAAAATAAGGACAGCAAGGACAAGGGAATTGTTCAAGAATTCTTCCTACTTACTGTACAACTTAGAATTTTAAAGCTTACATTTTTTGCTCCTTTGGAATGCTGTATTGTTTTTCTTTATTATTTTTCATTTCACTTTGCTGGAGATGAAATTGTTCAGTTAGAAATCACAAGGAATCTATTCCCCAAGACTCACCATTGATTTGACATTTTGGCTGTTCTACACAACTCTATCACCAACCCTTTTCATACTAATACAACCTCCCTCTTTTTCTAGACCATTTTGCTGAAATGTGCAACATAAAGCCATCAGACTGTAGGGCACTAGGGTTAAATAGCAAACAGTGATACAGTTTATCCTCTTAACACAGGATTATTAGGAACACATCATGTTTATAGTAGCTTTTTATGAGGACTAAAGCCTGAGTATCAGGCCAAGTTCATATTCGGTCTTTGCCTCCGAGTTGCTCAAAACCCTAAAATTCCAACAATAAGAAACTAAGGAAAAGGAAGTCTGCCCAATGCCATAGCTACAACTACTAAGGACTGTGGGGAGACACCTTCCTCACAACTTCTGTTTCTCTTCAAACTCCTGATTCATGTGTCAGGTGTGTTTTTTCCTTATACCTACTCAATTAGCACAGACCAGCAAGCACATTTAGAGCAAAATTCTGCTAAGGCCATGCACTTCATCTCCTAAGGGCTATAAAAATTACAGAGCATGAATAATACGTGGCAGGCAAATTGCTCAGTATGTTGACTAGAAAGATAGAAATGGTGCAGGCACAGAAACAAGGATTAATTAGAAGTATCTAATTAATATGTTTCCTGCTATCTAAAATGGAAGAGAACGCTCCAGGAAGGAAGGGAATTGTGTAAAGTTGCCAAACTAAGAGTTTCAATCAAAAACACTTCTGTTTGCTAGATTTCACAGCAAAGACTCTGCTGCAAATCCCTTCTGCTTGTCTTTCTCCCAATAAGCAAAGCCTGTCGATCAAGTGATTCACACATTCCTTGGAACAAGACCTCCAACACAGGAGACCCAGCTCCCAGATCCCAGAGAGCTTCCTACTACCAAGTAATTATTAAATGCCATGACACTGTTGTAGCCCATTAGAACAGCAATTAGTACATCTTTAGTAATTAACAGATTTGTCACTAAGCCCTTGCCACCTGCCAACCCAATTCTGCTGGGGAGCCAAATCCGCGAGTGCAAGTGCACAGGTGGCATCAGCAGCACTGTGACACCCTTCTCTCCCACTACCACATCCTTCTACTCCTGGCAGTCCTCTCATTCCTCTAAGACCAGTGAATGAAGCAGAGGAGCCACCAGGCAGCAGGAAGGAGGCCAAACACAACTGCTGTCCACTGAAGGAATGGGGATGCCATGCAGCCATGGAGAAACAGCCTGGCAGCAGAGGCACAGCAGGCACTGTGCCAACATGACACACAGCTTCCAGACCCAATCACTTGGGGATCACCTAGTACTGTGAGCATTTGCAAACATGGTATTCCATCTTATCAGCGTTGTTTCCATCATTGTGAGAAAGCTTATCTGCACCCCAAAGCAAAAGATGTGAGATTCACCACATCCACACATCCTCTGACAGTGCTCCAACTCGCCTCTTCAGGCACTTGGATCAGTGGCATTCTGAACTACAACCTTCTTCAAACAGCTGTGGCACTTGCCAAGGGACAGAAATAAGGGCTTTTGCCTTTTGTTTCTTTCTTTTTTGGAGCCGGGGGAGAAGAAGGCAGGAGACAGATGATTCACTAAGGCTTTGAGTATTGAAGGAAAAAAGAATTTCACTGTGAGTTCTTCCCATAACAGCTTCCCACAAATACAGTAATTTCCTCTATGTGGCTAGAGAATAGTTTGGCTATCCAACGCTGTTCTCCTAGTTTAAACATGAAGAGTACATTTAAAATATTCCTCTTTCCCTTCCAAATTTCCCATCCTCCCCCACTGCAGAGTCACACAGCAAGTATTCACCCAGCATAATCCCAGCAGTCTGCCATGCTTAATTTATTCCTGAGTAACAATACCCACACAAGCTTATGGATGGTCGGAGTGGAATACATTTGTGCCAGACTATGCATCATATTATTTGCTTGGACTCTCCTAAACCCAGGATGACAACACTGTTGTATATAACCTCATTTTTTTTTTTTTTTCAAGGCGGTTTTCTACTTCCAGGTCTTTAGGAGGAAGAAAACTACAAATCTTGTAGCAAGACTTGTGTGCCCCTCCTGCAACGGGTGTTTTTTCTTCTCAGAAAAGCCGTTCTGGTCAGCACTCTGATAAGTATATTCACCTATATTCACCTAGTCCTAATGTAAGTCCCCAGTTACATACTGAAGGTAAAGATTCTTTCCTAGACACCAAATAGAGATTACAGAGGACTGATTGTCCCATGCTCCTGCATGTGGCACCCACTTTGACAGCAGAAATTATATTTCCCCACGCAATGTGTACAAAAGTCTGTATAAACAAATCCCACTTCACTCACTTGAAATGCACAATGCTTTGGAAACATGCCTACCTGGCACCACAGTGGAGTCTGATTAACTGACTGAAAAATTACAGTGGAAAGATTGAATATTTAAGCATGACTGATTAAAGGCAATTAACAGCTGCAGATGCTCAGCAGCTGTGCAAGTCAGGTCACTTTTTTGCCCAAACATAGTTCAAAGTACCTTATTTTCATTAGTTAAGCTTACTGATCAGTTTTGAATTAGCTAATTATAAGCTTTTCATCTGTCAGTAGGACCTGTAGGCTCATAGTCCAGATTTCTTTGTGCTAAACTTCTCTTTACATCATTGTCAGGAAAAAAAAAAACCAAAACAAACAGTAGAAAAAAAAAAGGTAATCCTTCCAGGAAAAGATACAGAACAGAACAGAAAAATGCGGAGCTCTTACATGAGCTTAGGTGTCTAAGGTGTACAGATTTATCAGTACAAGGAATACCAGAAGCTGGCTTCAGCACACATGCTTGGTGAAAACTGTGACTACAGGTCTATGTAAAAGGTTTAGGAGGCATTACACTTCATGTAGTGCAAACCCAGTGTTCAGCCATACCACAGCACTCTGAGAGAAGAGATGCTCCCCTTGAGGAAACAACTGTCCTGCAGTCCCCACGCATTGAACCGAAGCCTCTTCAGAGCTCCAGCTTGCTCTAGGAGAAACAAACAATTATGTGACATGTTGTAATAGAATCACTCTTAAGCAACATCAAGGTAATGATTTACTCTTTTTAGTAGGGTTGTCACAAGATTAGAGACTAATAATTTAAGCCTCTGCTGCTGGGGTGCAGGAACTAGAAAGCTCTGAAGGGTAACCATGGTCTGGTTTGAACACCAACCTCAGCTCTTGGACGCATGCAACTTCTGATGAAGTTAAGGGGAACTAGGTAGAGTTTGGGGTGGAATTCAAACCAAAACTTTTTACTTTATAGTAGAGTTTTAACAAGTTTAACAAATACACCAATAAAGAGATTGCCAGTCACCCAAGCTGAGGTTCAGAAGTATGGCAAGTCTTGTAGAATCATGTAAGAGCTAATAAAACATGAGATGAAGGACCATTTCAAAGAGATTTTGACTTGCAATAAGATTAACATGAAGATATTGAAAGAAACCACAAATAAAAACCTAACTGCTAATTCCATGAGTATTTTAAAAAATCTTTATTTTAAAAACTACTGTTTTCAGAATGATGATTAATGTCTACCACAACAGTAGCTTAAGCTAAAATTAGAACAAGGAAACAAAGCTTACTACAAAACCACTTTTTTTGTCTTACAAGATATGTTTCACCAGACAAGACTCAGGTATTCACAACATTCTACTTCCACCTCTCTTCTTCCTTTTCCATTATTAAGCCATTATTACATTAAAAATGAAAATTAGTAAAACATGCTTTTACACATATTAAAATCTGTTTCAGGATCTGAGATGTTGCTCTGAAGTGCTGCATTAGTAAAGACAAAGTCATCTCAGTGACTGATTTCAGCAGAGTAAAGCTCTGCTGGAGGGTAGGAAGCTTATTTGTCTGGGGAAGAACTGAACATGGAAGTGGGAACTGACACGCTAAGTAAGATTTCCCTTCTCCAAGCGTTCCTGTTTTTCACTTTGCATATCTTTAAATGAAAAACTCAATGATAATAAAAGATGAAGCTGTCATTTCAGTTGAAGAACGTTTCGAATTAAGCTTTGCCTTTGTTTAACAATTAATTATTAAATTGCACAGCACAGGTTCATGGCTCACCTAAACAGGAATACTGCCAGCTAAACTAGACCTGACCTTATTTCCATCTGTTACAGCAGAATTACACCAAAAGATGCACTTCAGCTGGCTAACCTGAACAATGAGAAAGTATATTTACACTGAGTAACAATGGACTTCAGTGCACTGAAGTCCAATCTAAATTCACATTCTTGTCCTTTAAGAGAGAGAACCCATTCATGCAGACTCTATTTCCACCACCCAGTATGTTTTTGTTTCATTTCCTTGACCATACAAGTACAAAGCTTAGGGATACTAAATTCTCCTACTTCCTTGTACAATTTGCTCTTGTCTCACTTACTTGGCTACACTTCAAAATGAGAAATCTTTTGCCTTTAGTCATGTCTGTTATGCACAAATCACCTTTCATGATGAGTCTTGCAGCACACTTCCCATCCTCTCTCTTTTGTCAACACTTGGACAAAGAAAGATCTCTGAGGCAGCAACAGTTCCAGACATGCACACTGGTGCCATTGCCTCCCAGTCCTTTCTCCCAAGTACTGCCAGAAGCAAGAGTGAGGAATATTATTCCAACTCCAAAATGCAGGTTGTTTTCCTACAGCAAGTTGGGACTAATCACTTAACTGGAACTTGGTAACCAGTCTTAAGCCAGGTGCTGAAAAATGACAAATCAGTTAAGACAGGAGATTAATCGGAACAGAAAACACTAACAGCCAACTCTCAGAACCGCATATTTAATTACATTTTTGGTGTACATATTACTGCTTCTCTTAAGGTCCTAGCTACAATGATGAGGGATTTTAGTTTCTGTTTTTTTAAAGCTGCACGCTATCCTTCCCATTAGAGGAAAGGTTAAAATACAGACATTGTCTTCTTCCTAGGGACCTCATTCATGACCTTTGTATATTTGTGCAGTGCTTCTACCAGCAACAACAGAAATTCTAAAATTTCAGGGGTTTTGTACTCCCCAAAAGAGGTTAAATAGTACTCAGCATAGCTACCAAATTTTTTAAAAAATGAAGACTGATACTTCACTCAGTTTTTGCTCCCATATGAACTCCAATAGAAATTCCATTTTCATATTTAGAGGAAAACATCTGGCATGAAAGATTTCCTGTTTGAAGAGTCCTTACAAGTAAGTTCATGATTAAAGGCAGAAATCTGACTTTCTCCTAGCACTCATTTATTTAGCAAAGCTGAAGGGATAACAAAATAAGAGTCTCGGTTAAACATGTCCAATAATTTTCTTATTTGGGGATTGCAATACAGTCCCTGCAATTCTTGAAATCAAGAATTTCAAAGAAGAGTTTTACAGAACTCCTTTGTGCATGCACATGTCAAGATATTGTAGGAACTAACAAAGTTTAGTTGCAATGTCTACTACATCAAGCAACAAAAGCCATAATCTGTTTACATGGACCACTCTAAAGTTTTCATGAAGTGATCTTGAATGTATGTGCAGGTACTAATTTTTCTAAATCCTTAATAAGAGAGTGAAAGTCTGTGTAGGCACCTAAATCCACTTTGAGTAATGAGGAATAATCAGGAATTAACAAAGGCATCCTTAAGTGCTCACACACTACCATATATAGTAGCATCACCTACATAAATCAGTCAGTCAAAATATAAAGAAAAGAACCCCAAACTCCTGCATTCCTGCCCTAAGAGATCCAAGGAAGTGGTGAACCATGACCAAACCAAATTTTATGTTTTTCTAAGTTACAGCAGAGTGGTAGAGCAAAGTTTAACTAAGAGCAAAATGTTTACTTTTTAAAAAGGTAAGGATATAAAGCCAGTTTGAATTGGGAAGTTTCCTCTTTGCCAAATCCACACTAGAAGAGGTGGGTTGGAGTTAGAGACATATGCATTTTCTAGAAGAACAGATTTAATGATTCAAATGTACTTAGTGTTCCATTAGGATGGAAGTGATTCTGATCATACATGATTAATGATGTACAGTTTGTCAGTTGATGCTATAACTTAGCATAAAGAAAATAAAAATCCAGAAAGCTTTAACCATAACCAGCTGAGCAGTGAGAATTTTCACACATCAAGAGGGTCAAAACAAGTGCTCCCTGGACTACTTGAAGTTTTACCTCTGGCTTTTCCAGCAAGGAAAGATTGTAAGGAAGCAAAGGTGTACTTTCCCTACCTGAGGGCAACTACAGACATGCAAGTTAATCCAGCAACAAAATTCAGCAAGCAGCTACTCCTAAATTTAGCCCCACTTATTTATTTCACACCATCTATCTAGCTCAGTTCTTTACAGCTGTTTTAGGAGACAGATCCAGAATGTCCACTTTCCATGAAGTTGAGATTTGTGAGAAGTACTTTAGAAAGAGCCCTAGCTACACATTAGGTGTCCCTGAATCAGCCTGGTTAAACCAGCCCGTGACTACAGCAAAAAGCCACAAGAGGAATCCTCTCAATAGGCATGCAAGCTGTT
Source organism: Hypocryptadius cinnamomeus (assembly GCA_013400635.1). NCBI lineage: Eukaryota > Metazoa > Chordata > Aves > Passeriformes > Zosteropidae > Hypocryptadius > Hypocryptadius cinnamomeus. The sequence continues at coordinate 10,811 of VYZP01004867.1, read as the reverse complement.
CCCTTCTCTGTTCTTAAAATCACAGTCTGCAGGAGCTGAAGCCATAAGTATTGCCAAGTATTGATTTCTGAGTGATTGTAATTCTTTCTCTGCACTGTACACCATCCTGAAGTATCTTTCTGCCAAAGATATTCAGATATGCATAACTACTGCAATAAAGCCACCTTGGAAGAGATAAGAACTCAGTCATTATAGGAAATGAGCTGGCACACAAACAAAATAAATAGAGTATTTCAGTTATGCTGGTATGCTGCATAACTGGGGAGGAGAACAACATTTAGGTTTGTTTCCATAGAAATTCATGTCCCTGCATTCTCCTGTAACTACTGCCTTGCTTAAAATTATCTCAAGAAAAATGGTTTTCAAATTCCTGCATGTGTGAGATGAAATGTAGACTCATCAAATCCCTTTCTTTGTAAGGAAAAATTCAGAAATTCAACATAGAAGCATATGGAGAAGAGAAGATTGAAAAAGCTTCAAACAGACCTTGGAGAAATACTGTAGACACTATATTGCTCTTAAAAAGCACAGTGTAGAGAAATTCTGCTATGTGCTCTAGTCTAGTCATCTGAAGTAAGCAAACCAGAGATACATATGTTTGTAATATAAACCATGATAAATAATTCCTAAAGTTAACAACCATACCCAGTGTGGTTATGCTGATCAAAACTTCAGGGCCTTCAATTCTCCCCTCCACATATCACAAAAGGCATAACTCACTTAGTCATTCCAGCATAAAGCAAGCAGTGTTGATAGGAGGAGAGGGGTGTCGATTAACAAGAGTTAGCAATGGTTCATAAATTTTGGAGGAACATACAGTGACATATGTACATGTGATAAGTGTAAGAAATAACACATTTCCTTTAGTACTATATTTACAGAAATCAGTCAGCCTCAGATTACCTTTGAGGCTGCCTTAAATCCTCCTGATTTCTACACTCTCCTACTTCCTTCCCAACACTGCTCCACTACAGTATAGGTTCCAAGGCAATTGTGAAAAAATGTTATAAGGAAATGCCTTCATAGAGTAAGTTTACCTTAAAAAAAAAGGGCAGAAGAATGCTTAGCTACACAAGAGGGGAATAAACATCAAAGAAGTTCTTTTCTCCCTTCCATAAAAAAAAAAAAAATCCCTATTAGAAGACAAAACATCATGGAAGAATCATTGTATCAACTAATATTTTTAAATCTAAACAAAACCAATTTATCCTGGCCGCTGCCTGGTAGCTTTCAGGAGTCCTCACCATTCCTTACAGAGCTATTAATCAATGCTACCGAGAGTCTGAGCTTCTATGAACATTCCTGCAAGGTCCAGTAGAAGCAGCAAACAAGCCAAGATCCTGATCCTTCAGTAACACAAACTAAAAGTTTACAAATAGTAGAGTTACTTACATCTGCAAGTACTTTTAAGATCAGGGCTTAAGCCAGAAACAATTAATGGACACAATGCTGCACATTCCAAACAACTTATGAAGCTGTTGCATAGTCTGACAAAAGTATTTTGTCAGGGAAAACCACCCATTGTATAAATCCCATGCCAAACAGGCTGGAAGGTGCACCCACACTAAGTCCATGTTGTCAGGTTAAAACACACACACCTCTCTATTCCTGCAATCTTGTGATGCAGAGCAATAAATGCACCGGCGTCCTAAGGGCTGTGGGGTGAAGAGCAGCACTGCAACCACCAGGTTTGAGTGTCAGAGGCACGTTTCCTACAGGTAAAATGACAAATATGTATGTGCCTCTTGGTCATCCATGTTTGTGTTTTGGTGCTGTAAAGAAGTTAACACTTCTTAAGGCATTTCCATTTCTACTTAGCATCATTACTAAAGTGGCTGCCATGTTTTGTTTTCTGTCAAAGGAGACTGCTTCACAGCCATTTAAGAAATTGCACAAAGTGACTTTTCATGCCCCCTATTTTGCATTTTTTGCAGGCAAGCTAAATTTTTTAGCAACAACATTAGATTGGAAATCTGGCCTTCATAGTACAAGGGTTTCATCCATTTGCAGGAGTTTGCAGATTCACAGTCAGCTGGTCAGATTTGCCTCAAACACAGGAATTCTGGCTCAGACAGCCCTGCCCAAGGTTTCTGCAGGAACTTATCTCGGTGTGTTCATTCTTATTGCTTTGATAACGTCAAACCCTTTAACCCTTTCCAGAACGGTCATCTCTGGATCTCCTTCCTTTATAACTTTTTTTAAAAAGCTCTTTATTTTCTGGACCTTTTAGCATGAAGTTGTCATGCTTTGTGGAAAAGTTTATGGAAAGCTGAGAGATTTTAAAACACGAAAATGACAAACAGGAAGCAGTATTTAACCCACCACTAAGCTGACCCAGTACTGCCTCCTCAATAATGGAACATTGGCAAGGGGTATCTATTAATCAGCTCTCCTGCAACAGCAAGATGGCTGTAAAATACTGCAACAGGAAGGGAAAGAAATGTGTTATGCCTAGAAGAAAAATAGCAAGTTAATTCTGCTTTTGTCTGAGCGTGAAAGAGGTGCATGAAGGAAATAAAGAACATAGGCTTCAGCCCTATATTTCCTGTACAAATACAACCAAAAATAAACAGAAGAGGTGTATAATTATTCAGATCTAAATTTAATTCATAAACTGTGACATACTAACCCTTAGAGCAGAGAAAAAGTAGAAAATTGCTCCTCACAGTAAGAAACATACCGGCTTAATGCAACTGATTTCCAAGAGGAAACTTCAATGCACAGCCAGACCAAGTACATACATTAGCAGGAGACTGTGACATACACTCAGGAGCTACTGCACCTGTAATTATGAATTTAGACACAGCACAAAGCTGGTTAGTTCCACTATTGACCTGGACTTGGTCAGCACCAAGACTCCAGAAAATGGTATTAGCAGACAGGCCTCCACTGTAGGAGGGGAAACATTTATCCACCATCTCAACTCATTTGGGATAGCAATATCCAATTTGCACTGGTCACTCGGGGATAAAAGCTGACAAATTAAATAAGCACATGCCAGGTGTCCTCACTCTCCACTGCTCCCAGAGACACAGCACCTACACCTGCAGATGGACACAAACTTCATAGCTAGACTAAAGTGACAGATGTGACCCAAATAAAGAGGGGGCATCCAAGATTAAAGTAGATAGTTACACTAGAGAAAATGCTGCACAATGTGTTAGTACCCTATGTTTCACTGCTATGTTTCAAATATAGAAAGTCTTGCCTCATCCGTTAACATATATATATTATCACTGGAAACATACTAGGAGATGAATCCTGATGCTCCCAACTCAACACCAAAGCCACAGCTCAACACAGGTGGGCAACACAGCTCTTTCATTCTTCCCTTTCCAAAGGAAAGCAACTACACCTTTTTCTGCCCACAGAAGAGCCTTTCCTTTCCCCACGGGCGGACTCACACCGATGACTTTACTCCATCCCACCTCCCACCCGCGGGTCAGCAGAGCGGCACCGAACCGAAGGCGTCAACCCACGGAGCACAAGACACGAGGCATCTTCCCGCTGTTTCCCCCAGAGCCGCGGGAACCGCAGCATCCCCCGGGAACCCGGGCGGCGGCTCCGGGGACCGCCAGCCCCGCGGCTTTCCCCGCCCGGCACTGGGGCTCCGCCAGGGCCGGCCCGGCGCTTCCCGAGACTCCCGTGACTCACCCGAGGAGCTTCCCGGCGCCCTCCAGCAGCGCCGCGGCGGGAAGAGGACCGAGAGCCGCGGACACGGGGGGAGCCGCGGACACGGGGGGAGCCGCGGACACGGGGGGAGCCCCTCCCGCCCCCGCCGGGACAGGGCGCTCAGCTCCGGCTCAGCTCCGCGGGCAGCCACCGCCGCCGCGCCGGCCGCTCATCCCGCTGCGGGCAGCGCACCCCGCGCCCGCCCCTTCCTTCACCTGCCGGGCCGGCCCCGCTCCCGCCTCCCGCTCCCGCCCCCGGGAGCCGCCCCTGGGAGCCGCCGCTGGGAGCTCTGTGGGCTCTGCCCCGGCCCGGCCACCGCTCGGCTCTGCCAGGGCTGCTGGGCGCTGCCGGCGGCCACCGCTCGGTGCTGCACCTGGCACAGCACCACCGAACCCAGATCAGCCTTATGGGCGAACGCCACCATGTCAACCCGACCATGGCGCTGAGTGCCGCGCAGTCTTCCCTTAAACACCTCTGGGACCGTGACTCCACCACCTCCAAAAGCTGCGCCAGAGGACGTGACCTGGGGAGCGGCTTTTGTCTGACTGGCAGCAGGGTCTGACACGGGTGCCTGTGTCCATGGGGAAGCCGTGCAGGCACTGTCCCCTGTGTCCCGTGTCCCTGGGGAAGCCGTGCAGGCACTGCCTCGTGTGTCCTGTGTCCATGGGGAAGCCGTGCAGGCACTGCCCCGTGTGTCCTGTGTGTCCTGTGTGTCCCGTGGCCATGGAGAAGCCGTGCAGGCACTGTCCCCTTTGTCCCCTGTGTCCCGTGTCCATGGGGAAGCCATGCAGACACTGTCCCCTGTGTCCCCTGTGTCCCGTGTCCATGGGGAAGCCGTGCAGACACTGTCCCGTGTGTCCCGTGTGTCCCGTGTCCATGGGGAAGCCGTGCAGGCACTGTCCCGTGTGTTCCGTGTGTCCCGTGTCCATGGGGAAGCCGTGCAGGCACTGTCCCCTGTGTCCCGTGTGTCCCGTGTCCATGGGGAAGCCGTGCAGGCACTGTCCCCTGTGTCCCGTGTGTCCCGTGTCCATGGGGAAGCCGTGCAGGCACTGTCCCCTGTGTCCCGTGTGCCCCGTGCCCATGGGGAAGCCGTGCAGGCACTGTCCCCTGTGTCCCGTGTGCCCCGTGCCCATGGGGAAGCCATGCAGACACTGCCTCCCGTTAAATTAACATGTTAAATGTTAATTTAAGATATACTTCTATTTCATTCAAGACTTTACATTTTATTGGGCTTTTGTTTGTTTTTCCATTTGCCTTTTATTACTCCCCAGATGTTTGGGAAGGGGGACGGAAGGTGTTGTAGGTTAAAAAAAGAAGGGTTTGGGGGTTGTTTTTTAAATTTTATGTGGGTTTTACTCATAAAATTTAAAACCATTTAGTGTCAGGGGAGGTTTATGTTAGATATCAGAAAAAAGCATCTCACCCAGGGGGTGGTTGGGCAGTGGAATAGGCTTCCCAGGGAAGTGGTCAGAGCCCCAAGCCTGACAGAGTTCAAGAAGCATTTGAGCAATGCTCTTGGACACATGGGGATGGTCCTGTGCAGGGCCAGGAGCTGGACTTGATGATTCTCGTGGGTCCCTTCCAACTCAGCTTATTCTGTGATATGAGCAGAGGTGTGAAAAATCAAAATTACATTTAAAAGTATGCAGAAGCAAAATAAGAAAAAAAAAATGAAAAACCTATTTTAGTTCAGCAACTAAAAATGTGGGTTTTGTCTTGTAAAAAATATTACTATTTTGTAAAAATTATTACCATTAAATAATTTCTAATCTGAGAGGTACAAAGTGATCAGTTTTAACTCCATTTACTTTTTAACAAGAATGTAACTGAAAAGACAGCACTCAATAAGGCAGTATTACTATAACACTGATCTGTGCATGATTCTGAGGCTTGCTTGAGTAAAAAGTAGCAGATTTCTTTAGTGATTACACAGCTTATACTTCAACCTAGTTTTAAAGATTTTGACCTTTATGGGGGTACCAGAGTAGTTTCTGTGGTCAGAAAATAAGGTGGTGGTGCAATATTTCCTGTCAATGCTATTTATTAGTATTTCTCTTTGTCATGCACAGAACTTTGTAGTATGAAGTAGCAAAGAGAATCCCTCTTCTGAATACAACAGAGAGGGGTCTTGGTCTGTGAAATGAAACTACCTGTGTTTGAAGTACAACAGGGACTGACTGAAGCTGGAAATGGGGTTTGGTGATGACCTTTGATTGATTTGTAACACAAGCACAGTGCTGTTAACACCTGCTATTGGATGTGAAGGAGCCTCTATGAAAACAGAAAGATCATTTCTAAGTATGAAGAAGGCATTGTGCTGGCAGGGCCTAAGGAAAATGAAGTTTCTTAGTGTTCTCACAGCTGCAGCCAACAGCAGCCTCAGGTTTCTGTTGCACAAAGACTGAGAGCTGTGTACAGCCGTGGGCAGGCTGGGTAACACAAGTCCCATAGGAAGACCACAACCAGGAAAGCTGTTTGAATGCAGCTCTTCCACCGATTTTGGTGAGAGTTCTGTGTCAGAACATCCTGACTGTTCGTGGAAATTACAGCATTTATTTTCCTGCCTGACTAAACCCAGAACTTTCTGTCTCCAGAGAAGGCAGATTAGTGCATTAAGCTGAAGCAGGTGTGGGGAACCTTCACTTTGTTGGCTGAATATGCCCTGTGATTTCATTTTACAGGGTACAGCCCGTGATTAAAGTGACTGTGTGTGTTATTACTGGATAGCAGAGCGTGCTAGCGAGTGGGCTGCCAAACGTGCTGGAAAGGCACACTTGGTCCTCCACAAGGAAAATATTCCCCACCCACAAACCAAAGCCTAACCCTGATACAAACTGTGTTGCAGGGTAACAGGCCCTTCTCCATCTCTCTTCTAAATTGAATTTTGCTTCTGAAAAAGCTAAGCTTTCTGTGTGACCTAATTTGCATGCAGTGATCCAGCTGGGAGTACTTGGAGGCTTGCTCCTTCCTCCTGGAAAAGCTGTGCCCAGTACTTTTTAGGATCACACTTGTGTTACATCAGGAAATCATAGTTATTTTATAAGTTTGCTCTTTCTCAATTGTCTCAAACTAATAAACTCATTACTTGAATATGAACCTTTTATCAGCTCACATAGTACATACTCTTGAAATTATGGAATCATAGAATATCCTGAGTTGGAAGGGACCCAGACAAGAACCATGGAGTCTAACTCCTGGTTCTGCACTGGAATACCCCAAAAATCACACCATGAGCTTAAGAGCATTGTTTGAATGCTTCTTGAACTCTGGCAGGTTTGGTGGTCATTGAAGATATCTAATTATTTTGAATTACAATAATTTGCTGCTGTGAGGAAACATTCCAACCTAATTTTATCAGCAAACCTATAATGCTCTTATCAAAGAGAATGGTCAGGTTAGCCTGACATGGTCTACTACCAGGGAAAAAATCTGGTTTATCTCATTTATCTCTAATCTTCACAATCTTTTTTTCTTTAAATTTACATATGGCAAATCAGATTGAAGGGACTGTAGTTCTGATACTCCGTTCTTCCAGAATACAGAATTTGCATAACCCTCATTATGAAAAATAGGATGTCATTTTTAGCTGAACTAGACTCCAAATCTAACAGACTTATGAAAATACTTATCTGTGAGTTCATTAACCAGCTCACCTAGAATTCTGAGAAAGACACTGTCCGTCAATGCCTTGTGGCTTTGCTTCCTCCTTCCTGCTTCTCTTTTTTTTTT
>VYZP01004866.1:0-26366 GCA_013400635.1 Hypocryptadius cinnamomeus | reverse complement strand
TTTTTTTTTTTTTTTGTTACCAATAAAAATAAAAATTTAAAAAAAAATAAAAAAGAAAGTGGCAATATTTTTTTCTGTAAGCTTTTCCTAGGAAAAAGCGTGGTTTGTAACAAAGTTGTACAGTTCTGAAGTTTGAGATACGAGAAGTACTGTGTGAAACGCTGTAAATGGAGCAGAGATTATTTTATGTACAGTCTGACGTGGGGGAATCTTTTAATTCCAGTTGATTCTTAGGAAGAATTTGGTTCTTCACTGTCAGGGTTTGGAATTTCATGGTTTCATTATTATTTTTTTTTCTTGTATAGATTGCTGCATTAATTGAATAAAAGCAGAAAGCATCTCTTGGCCTGGCTGTGTGGTACTGGGGGCCGGGACGTGCCTCGATTCCCCCTGGCAGGAATGAGGTGGTTGGGAGCAGGGAACTGGTTCTAAATAAAGGGAGTCACCGGCTCCCCGGGGACAGGGCGGCCAAACACGGTGGCTGTGCTTCCCGTGCTGTCCTAGAAAGCAGGGACAGGGATCTCTGCCTTCCTCCCCTTCCTGCCAGCACCCTGTGCTTCAGCCTCATGCTGAGCCCCTCTTCCTCCTGGGGCCTCCCTCTTGCAATAGGGAGGTGGTGGGGTGGGTGTGAGGTGCCAGAGAGAGGATGGGTGGGATCTGTTGGTGTGTGGCCTTGCTTCTCCTCTCCTCTCCTCTCTTGCTCTTCTCCCTTCTCTCTCCTATCCTCATCCTCTTCTCCATCTCTCCTCTCTCTTCTTCCCCTCCTCTCTCTTCTCCCTGCTCCTTTCCTCTTTTCTTCACACCTCTTTATCTCTTATTCCCTTCCTCTGCCTCTCCTCTTTCCTCTCCCTTTCACTACCCCCTTCTTTCTCCCCTCTGTTGTTCTTCCTCCTCTGAGTTCTTCCTCCTTTTCTCTCTCCCCGGAGCAGACCCAGCCTGCCCACCCTCAGTCCCCGGGGCTGTGCCGGCGCTTCAGGCCCCTCCATCCATCCATGAGCCCACAGCCCACCACCGGGCCATCGTTCCCCGCTCTCCCCCGGGCTGTTTTCCGCTCCAAAGCCCTGCGTCAGCCCAGAGCCGCATCTCCCCGGGGCCGGGGTTAGTCAGCAGGGAGGGGAAGCCGTGCCCTGCCCGGGGTGACTCACCCCAAAACTGGGTGCAGGGCAGGCTGCTCCCCCTCCCACCTTGCCGTGATGCCGTGGGGGGAATGGGGAACAACATTCCCGGTGCCCTGGCGGGAAGAATGAGTCGCCAGCCGGGAATGAGGCTCGAATGCTAATTCTGGGAGCCGGCAGGATGCTCCGGGCCTAGGAGCCGGGGCGCCGCCATGTTGATGCACCCCATGGCTGTGGGGCACACGATGAGACCCTAAATCCACGACACCCCATGTTTGCGAGGGCTTTGTGACCACGATGACTAGGCTTTGGGTGTCCTCGCTGTTTCTCACCATGCCCACGTGGAGGGAAGAAACCGAAAGAAGAGTGTTTAAAAAATAATATAAATAAACCCAGCGCACAGGGCGTTCAGTTGGACGACTACATATCCCATCGGGAGCAGCGGCGGCGCAGGCGCAGCGCGGGTGGGCGGGGCCGCGGCGCGCGGCGCGCGTTGCCGCGCGGTGATTGGCGGGCGGAGCTGTCCGTCAGGGTTCCGCCCCGCCCCNGCAGGGGGGCGCTCCGGGAGAGGATGCGACCCCCTCAGCAGCGCGACATCCCTGTCCCCAGCCCCTCTTGGAGGGGTTCCCTGGAGCACCCCGGCTCCCGCACTCCCCCTGTCCCGTGGATTCCCCGAGGCCTCGCTCACGGGAGTTTTGGGGTGACCCCTGGTCCCGCACCCTGTCTGGCCTTGGAGCATCCCTGACTGCATCCCTCATGTGGGGCTCAGCCCCTCACCCCCGTCCCCCCAGGGATGGGATACGGGGGGCTGGACCCCCTGTGTCAGCCAGAAGGGCTGTTGTGATGACCCCCTGGGCTTTTGGGGTTCCCTGGCGCCCCAAAGATGTGTCTCTGTGGGAACATGAGAGGTCAGCGCTTGCCTCCCTCCGAGTTTCCCCACTTACCCCCCAATTTGGGGTGGGAGAGACCCCCGAGCTTATCAAACAACCCTGGAACGACCCCCACCAGCCCTGGGGTGCCAGACCCTTCCCTCGGGACATCGGGTGCCCACCTGGGACTTGGTGGCCTTGGGGCCATTCTGCTGCCCTGGCCGCGGGGCAGGAGACCACCGGCAGCGGCCCCTGGATGAGCCCTGAATGTGTCCGTCAGTCAGTCCATCATTCGGCAGCACCCTGGCGCTGCTGTGGGGTGCTTGCCCAGCTGTGGTGGGGACGCTGCCGTGCACCGGAGCGACCCCCGGGCTGTCCCACAGCGGGATGGGGTGTGCAGTGATGAGGGTCAGAGCCAGCTCCACTGCCCAGCACAGCCCTGGCCCCCCAACTCGCTGCCGTGGGTGAGGGTCTGGCCGGGGTGCAAGGCTCCCTGTTTTTGGGGAGCACAGTGCCACGGCCGGATCCTGCCCGAAGGAGTGCCCAGGGCGGGTGTGTGCCAGTGGGATGTCCTGGGGAGAGCCCCTCTCCGGCCGTCCCAGCCCTGGGGCCGCCGGCTGCCCACCTGCCTCCCATTAAGGGTTGTTTTTCCTCCCGAGCTCCAGATCTGCCTGGGATTTGCTGTAATTTGGCCGGGAGCGCGCCTTGGCCGGCCGGCACAGCCTGCCGGATGCGGCCCCGCTGCGGCCGGGGGGCTGAGCCGGGTCCCCCTTTGGGACTGGGAGTGCTGGGGAACCGCGACAGCGCTTTTTGGGGAATCTTTGCCGCTGTCACGGTGTTGGTTTCTGGCCTAAAGCATCACTGTGGTGTCCCTGTGCTGCTGCTGTCCCAGCTCCGTCCTCCAGCGCAGCGTGCATCCCGGGGGGATCGGCATGACCCTGCGTGGGTCGGCACCCACGAGCATCCACTTCCTCGCCCCTTGGACGTGTTGGGACCCGCTTGGATGGGCCGGGACTCCTTGGATGGGCTGGGGACGTTTTGATGCTCCTGAAGGTGTCCCTTGGGAGGGGAGCAGGAGCCGGGGTGACAGCGGCTGCCGCCGGCGGGTGCGGAAAGCCGCCCCGCTGCGCCTCTCGGATGCCCCAGACAAAGGGAGCAGGTCAGGATCCGGCCAGTCTGGCTCCGGCGGCCTCCGTATCGTCTGATCGCGCCGTCGCTGCTCAGCCGAGCTGCCCTCGGGAGCTCTGCGGTCCCCGCACCGCGGGCCGGGCCGGTGGGTGCCCCCCGCGTCCCCCCGCTGCCGGGGCAGCCCCTCCCCAGCCGGCGAGCCCGGGCACGCCGGACGGCCGGGACTTCCTTGGGAAGGTGCCCTCGGGGGACACGCGGCTCCGGCGGGGACTCCCTGGCGCTGTCGGGTCCCGCTCGCCTGGTTCTGCCGCCCGGCGTGGGGGACGCCCGGCGATGTCGCAGTGGGGGTCCCGCTGGCCTCTCCTGGGGTGTCCTCACCTCGGGGGTTTAGAGCAGGGGGGTCCCATCCCCAAAGTGCTGGCGGGTGGTGGGACAGCTCGTTCAAGGTCAGAGCTACCCCAGCCCGTGGTGTGGCTGTTGGGCTGGGGTTTGGGGTGCTGGGTGGAAATTGGGTGAGGAGTGATGTCCCCCCTCCCCAAGACCCTCCTTGGTGGCACTGGGGGACAGAGCAGCATCTTCGTCATCCCCCATCGCAGGGGTGATGCTCAGGCTGGCGCGGGATCGGAGCTGTGGGGGTGAGGGGGGCTGTGGAAGGTTTGGGGGTATCGGGGCTGGGGGGTCCCGCTCTGACCTGCCTGTCCCCATGGCAGACGGTGGAGCACGGCTTCCCCAGCCAGCCCAGCGCCCTGGCCTACGACCCCGTCCTGCGTGTGATGGCCATCGGCACCAAGGCGGGAGCCGTCAAGCTGTATCCTTTTCCTCCCACATGAGCAGGAGGTAAGGACCTCCCGGACCCTGCTGCACTCACTCCTCTGGCTGTCCCCATCGCGGAGAATGCTTGGAGACGTGGCTGTGCTGCTTCTGGCCCATCCGGCAGCCCCCACTCGGCTGCCGGCCATCCCTCCGTCCAGCTGTGCTGCAGCTGGGCCGGGCGGCGAGGGGGCGGCTGGAGGAAACCCCCACCTCGCCCAAAACGCCGGGGGGAAAAAAGGGCTCGGCCGTCCCGGGGGGGGCATCCCAATTGGGGGTCCTTCCTGCTGTTACCCCGCTTATCNGCCGCCCCACTCGCCCGCCTGGCCCGCGGTGCCGGTCCCAGCTGGGCTCCCCCGGCACCGCGGGGATGCGGTTGTGGGGGGCTGCGGTGCTCTGAGCATCCTCTGCGGGGATGGTTTTGGGGTGGTACCCAGCGTGGTACCCCGTGCCTACACGGCCCCGCTCCGGCTGCCTCCAAAAAGATGCTTCTGGAGGTTGGCGGGGCCGAGGAAGCCGGGGCCGGGCGAGGCAGCAGCCGGAGCTGGCCTGACTGGCGTTACTGGTTAGTGGGGGCACCCCTGGGTGCTCCCCAGCTGGGCTGGGTGGATCTGGTTGCAGACAGCCCGGCATTGAGGGGCAGCCAGCGCCTGGGGGGTCTGCTGGGGCAGCTGGGGGTCCCTGCGCTTGGATTCCCATCCCACATGCTGGTGACACTGCTGTGCCCGAGCCACTTGCCCTGAGGGCCCTCAGCTTGTGGCACTATTTTGGGTGGGGAAAGAGCCCAGAATGAGCAAGAATGGCTGGCATCTCCCACGCATGTAGCACCGAGAGCCCTCTGCGTGCTCCCTGCTTCATTCCCATGCCCTGTCGCCTACTCTCCCCAAAACTCCGCGGCTGTCACCTGGCTCTGCCGGCTCCGCTGTGCCCAGCACTGCCAGACAGCTCCTGCCTGTCCTGCCGGGCTGGTTCCCTGTGCCCAGGGCTCCAGAAGGCGGCCAGGGGCAAGGACCCCCAGCACACAGCATGCCCAGATGGAGCTGCACAGTGCACTGGTGACACCGGGCTGGGGGAAGCAGCTGGCCGGGTCTGGGGGTGCCGGGGGTGCCAGGCCGGGCTGCTCCGTGTGGTGCCGCAGCCGCTGCGCGGGTCCTGCCGCGGTTCCTGCCGAGCGGCGTCGCCGAAGGAGCCGGGACCAGTCGGGCGAGTGCGGCTGTGCCGGCGCATGCCGAACCCCACCCCGCTGCCGGTGCCTCTCGCACACCCAGCCCAGCTGTGTGTGCTGGCCGCAGCCTGACCTGGGACATCCCGGCAGGAAGTGGTTGGTGGATCCCGGCCTGACCTGCCGTGTCCCAGCTGGAGGTGCTTGGTGGATTTCAGGCTGATTCAGAGCGTCCTGGTTGGAGCTGGAGGTGCTTGGTCGATCCCGGATGGGGATGGTGGTGCCAAGGCCAGCTCTGGCATGGGGTGTGGCCAGGGATGCTGTGCCCTGGCTCTCCTGGGGACAGGGGGCTGAACTGGTGTTTGCAGGCAGAACTGTGACCTGAGGGAATTCAGAGGGTCCTGAGGTTTGCTGGGGAAGGGGCTGGGGGGGCTCTACCCTCGTTGTTTCTTTGACGACCCCCCCAGATATGGCGCACCGGGTGTGGAGCTGACAGGCCTGCACAAGGAGACGGCCACTGTCACCCAGCTGCACTTCCTTCCCGGCCAGGTACGTGAATGTCCCAGGAGGGGGAACCTGGCAGCAACCCCCCAGCACCTCACACACCCCTCTATCATCCTCCCATCCCCAGGGCTGGCTCCTCTCGCTGCTGGACGACAACACGCTGCACCTGTGGGAGGTGTGCCAGAAGGAGGGCTGCTCCCACCTGGAGGAGACCCGAAGCTTCGGCCTCCCGGGACGCCCAGGGTCCGGCAGCGCTAAGTACTTGCCTGGGGGGCAGGGAACGGCGCGTGGGAGCAGCCGGCCTGCTGGGGCGGGATGGTGGCCAAGGTCCCTCTCCGTGATGGTGTTTTCCCCACTGGGATGCTCCTCTGATCTCAGCTGAGATGCTGAGTGCAGGGAACAGCTCTGGACTTTTTGTGGTGCTGGCAAGGCCCGGGGGTGATTGATGGCTGTAATTGCAGTCAGCACTGAGGCTGTCCTTGCCTTGTCCTCCTGCACTCAGGGAGATGGGAATGTAGGGATGGAGCAGGGGAGGTCTGGGATCTCTTTGACGCTTCCCCAGACCCAGCACGGTGCTGAGGCAGCCCCTGTTCCCCCCCAGCTGCTCCCCTGGCATCACACGGGTGACAGTGGTCCTGCCGATGGCTGCTGGTGCCATGGTCTGCCTGGGCACTGAGGGCGGTGCCGTGTACTTTGTCACCCTGCCCACCCTGACGCTGCTGGAGGACAAAACCCTCTTCCCGGATGAGATCCTGCAGAGGTGAGAGCCCTGCAGGCCCCATGCCCCATCCCCAGCACCCCCAGCCCCCCTCTGACCCCCTGTGCCTGTCCCCCTGCAGTGTCCCCGATGACTACCGCTGCGGGAAGGCGCTGGGGCCCGTGGAGTCCATCCAGGAGCACCCACGCGACGGCAGCCGGCTCCTCATCGGGTACAGCCGGGGGCTGCTGGTCCTGTGGGAGCAGAGCACTCGTGCTGTCCAGCATCTCTTCTTGGGGAACCAGGTACCGGGGCTGGCCTGAGGCTGGTGGGGCCCTGGCTCTGTGTGTGTGTGTGTGTGTGTGTGTCCCCATCCAAGCGCTGAGCCCCCCGTGTGGCCCCACAGCAGCTGGAGAGCCTGGCCTGGGAGCAGAGCGGGAAGAGCATCGTCAGCTCCCACAGCGACGGCGGGTACATGGTGTGGGCAGTGAGCGGCACCGGCCAGAGGACCCAGCAGCCCGTCATGTCCACCATCCCCTACGGTACAGGATGGGGGTCTGGGGGGGCTCTGGGGTTGGGAGCTGATCCCCCCCATCCCGGTGCTACAGCCGGTGTTGGTGTCTTTGTTTCAGGGCCGTTTCCTTGCAAAGCCATCAGCAAAATCCTCTGGCGAACGTGCGAGTCAGGGTAGGTGGGTGGGTTGGACATGGGTGCACAGGGGGCACTTGGGGGTCCAGGGTCTGATGGCAGCTCCTTTGTCCCACCCAGGAACCCCTTCATCATCTTCAGCGGGGGGATGCCACGGGCCAGCTACGGTGACAGGCACTGTGTCAGCGTGCTGCAGGGCCAGACCCTGGCCACGCTCGACTTCACCTCCCGTGTCATTGACTTCTTCACTGTGCAGAGCGCAGAGGTGCCCGAGGGAGGTACGTCCTGCCAGGGCCACCCGGGGGACGGGTGATGGTGTGGGGGTCTCCACGTGCAGCAGCCATCTCCCCCCTCCCCAGGCTTTGAGAACCCCCGAGCCCTCGTGGTGCTGGTGGAGGAGGAGCTGGTGGCCATCGACCTGCAGACGCCGGGCTGGCCCACCATCCCTGCCCCGTACCTGGCACCTCTCCACTCCTCTGCCATCACCTGCTCCTGCCATGTCTCCAACGTGCCCCTCAAGCTCTGGGAGAGGATCGTTAGTGTGGGCGAGCAGCAGAGCCCCCGGCAGTCCTCTGCGGTCAGTGATGGGGATGGTGCGGGGGGTCCTGCTGACCCCTTCCAGCATGGCCCAGTGGGCTTCATCCCTTCCTCCATCCCCTCTCCATCCCTCCCTCCAGGCTTGGCCCATTGATGGGGGGAAGAACCTGGCCCAGGAGCCCACGCAGAGGGGGCTTCTCCTCACTGGGTGAGTGGGCTGGCAACAGGGAGGGGGCCTGGGAAACCCAAAATGCAGGGAGGAAACATCCACGCCCATTTCTGCAGTGGGGGAGTGGAATGGGATGGGATGGTGGTGGCATCCACTCCCTCATTTCGGGTGGGCTGCCCCTTCTTGTTCTGGCTGGGCATGAGTGTGTCACCCGCTGTGCTGTCCCCCGTTGTCCCCCCCTCTGGCACGGTGGCTGCCAGCACACAGGCAGCTCTTGTTAGCCGGGCAGATGTTGGGGCCCCGCGCTGACAGGACCCCCCCGCCCAGGCACGAGGATGGCACGGTGCGGTTCTGGGACGCCTCGGGGGTCTCCCTGAAGCCCCTCTACAAGCTGGGCACCGCCAACATCTTCCAGACAGACTGTGAGCACAACGACAGCCTCAACCAGGCGGGTGAGGAGGAGTGGCCTCCATTCCGCAAGGTGAGGTCCCCTGGGCAGGGTGACACTACCATGGAGCTCAGCACCCTCCCGGCTCTGCCAGCACTGGAGGGGGCAAACCCAGAGCTGGGCACGGGGGATGCACCTGCTGGAGCCATCCCGGCTGTGCCCCGGGGACGTGTCCCCCGGCTCAGGGCACAGCTGCTGTGTGACGCACTGTGGGGACACAAGGGATGCTTGTTCCGTGGGCCCCGTCCGTGGGTCTGCCCCAGCATGGGGGACAGAGCTGGGGGGTGCGTGGGGACAGACTTTTCCTGGGCGTGATGCCCAGAGTGGCCCGTGTGCCACGGCTGGTGGAGGGATGTGGGGGTGCAGGGGGGCTGTCCCACAGCTGTGTGCGGGGTCCTGGCTGTCCCTTCAGCTGTCCCCTCCCGCAGGTGGGCTGCTTTGATCCCTACAGCGATGACCCACGCCTGGGCGTGCAGAAGATCGCGCTCTGCAAGTACACGGCCAAGATGGTGGTGGCTGGCACGGCAGGGCAGGTAAGGTGTCAGGGACAGGGCAGGGGCTGCCAAGCACCTCTCGGCTCCCCCACTGGGGACTCACAGCATAAGGGGGCTACAGACCCCCACAGTTGTCCTTGAAGGGCTCCTAGCCTGGGTTTAGCCCTCAGTGTGCAGCAGGCTGGCTGTCTGGGGGGGTCCAGTGTGTCCCCCTGTCTGTGCTTGTCCCTGCAGGTGCTGGTGATGGAGCTGAGCGACGAAAAGTCGGAGCACGCGGTCAGCGTGGCCACCGTGGACCTGCTGCAGGACCGTGAGGGCTTCACCTGGAAGGGCCACGACCGGCTGGCCCCCCGGAATGGGCCCCTCCACTTCCCCCCCGGCTTCCAGCCCAGCGTGCTGGTGCAGTGCGTGCCCCCCGCCGCCGTCACCGCCGTCACCCTCCACTCCGAGTGGAACCTCGTGGCCTTTGGCACCAGCCACGGCTTTGGACTCTTCGACTACTACCGGCGCAACCCCGTGCTGGCCAGGTATGGGGGGACCTCGGTGCTGGGGACCCCCTGGAGTGGCGTGGTGGGTGCTGAGCAGCGTCGGTCCCCGCAGGTGTACGCTGCACCCCAACGACTCGCTGGCCATGGAGGGGCCCCTGTCCCGCGTGAAGTCCCTCAAGAAGTCGCTGCGCCAGTCCTTCCGCCGCATCCGCAAGAGCCGCGTCTCGGGCAAGAAGAGGCTCAACGCCAGCAGCCCCTCCAGCAAGGTGGGCAGGGAGTGGGGGCCACCATGGCAGCTCCCCGTCCCCACCAAGCAGGGACTGAGCCTGTGTCCCCTCCCCAGGTGCAGGAGGCCAACGCGCAGCTGGCGGAGCAGGTGGGCCCCCCCGAGGTGGAGATGACGCCGGTGCAGCGGCGGATCGAGCCTCGCTCGGCCGATGATTCGCTTTCGGGGGTCGTGCGGTGCCTCTACTTTGCCGACACCTTCCTCCGTGACGGTGAGACCCCCCTCCCTCCCTCCCTCCCCGGGAAAAGCCCCCCAGGCTGGGTCTGTGGGGAGGGAACTCTGACACTGCTCCACCCCCACAGCTGCCCACCACGGCCCCACGATGTGGGCAGGGACCAACTCCGGCTCGGTGTTCGCCTACGCCCTGGAGGTGCCGTCGCAGGAGAAGTTCTCGGAGCGGGCGGTGGAGGCGGTGCTGGGGAAGGAGATCCAGCTGATGCACCGGGCGCCCGTGGTGGCCATTGCTGTGCTGGACGGGCGGGGGAACCCCCTGCCCGAGCCCTACGAGGTGTCTCGGGACCTGGCCAAGGCCCCTGACATGCAGGGCAGCCACTCCATGCTCATCTCCTCTGAGGAACAGTTCAAGGTGAGCACGGGGCTCAGTGTCCCGCTGTGGTAGAGATGGGACACAAAATGTCCCATGTCCTCATCACACAGGGACTGGAGGAGACCAGTCAGGTTTTGAGGGCACTCCTGTGCCTGTTCTAGGGTGGTGAATCCAAGGGGAAGGTGCCCCCCTAAGCCCTGCAGGTTCCTGTTCTCCCCTGAGCCCAGCTCCTCCTGCCCCCCCAGGTGTTCACGCTGCCCAAAGTGAGTGCCAAGACCAAGTTCAAGCTGACAGCACACGAGGGCTGCCGGGTGCGGAAGGTGGCCTTGGTGAGCCTGGCCAGCGCTGGCTCCGAGGAGAGGCTGGAAAACTGCCTGGCCTGTCTCACCAACCTGGGGGACATCCACATCTTCACCGTGCCCAGCCTGCGGCCCCAGGTCCACTACAGCTGCATCCGTAAGGAGGACATCAGTGGCATTGCCTCCTGTGTCTTCACCAAGCATGGCCAAGGTGAGGACACCAGGTGACACCTGTATCAATAGGATGTTGACCTCACCTGCAGCCCTGTGAGGGATCCCTGAGGCTTGTTGTCTCCCCTGTAGGTTTCTACCTAATTTCACCATCCGAGTTCGAGCGCTTCTCGCTGAGCGCCAGGAATGTGACGGAGCCACTGTGCCGGCTGGAGGTCGCCCGGCTCCAGGACACCTCCTGCCTCAGGTGGGCTGTCTCGGGGGCGTGGGGGGCTTTGCTGTGGTGGAACCCTTGTACACCCACCCCATGACACTGGTTCTGGCCATAACTTCTCCCTGTTTCCTTCCAGCAACAGCTCAACGGTGACACCGAAGCTGCCGCAGGCGAATGGCACCCACGTCCCACGCAGCTCCGAGGGCCAGCACTCCCCCTCGGACAGCGACCGTGAGTGACCACCCTGTCCCTGCACACACACGGTGTCCCACAGCCCTGCTCCAAGCCTGGCTCTGTGTCCTGGCTGTCCCCAATCCCTCCTGTCCCGTGACTCCCCAGGGTCCCCTGAGGAGCACCCGGCCGCCTTCTCGCCCGGCCCCATCGACTCCCCCAACAGCAGCATGGAGAACCCGCTGGACACCACCGGGGACATCACCGTGGAGGAAGTGAAGGATTTC
This sequence comes from Hypocryptadius cinnamomeus, assembly GCA_013400635.1. Classification (NCBI taxonomy): domain Eukaryota; kingdom Metazoa; phylum Chordata; class Aves; order Passeriformes; family Zosteropidae; genus Hypocryptadius; species Hypocryptadius cinnamomeus. The sequence continues at coordinate 15,322 of VYZP01004866.1, read as the reverse complement.
CTGGCGTGAGTGGGGTGGGAATGGGGTAAACGGTGCTGAGGGGCCGTGGCAGTGCCTCTCACCCTGCTCTGCCCCAGGTCCTCGGAGGAAGCAGAGCAGAACCTGAGGAACACCAGCGAGGACGAGGCCCGGCCCACGGGGATCCTCATCAAGTGAGGTCTGTGAGAGGCTGGCGGTCCCTGGGGTGGGAGTGGGATTTGGAGCTGGGACCCCAGCACAGTGCCCTGGCCTCCTGATCCATCGTGGGAGGATGGAGTTGTCATCCCTGGGGTTTGCAGAGGAGGGGGAGCAGGGGGAATGCCTGTCCTGATCCCCACCAACTCCTGCTGAGGAGCTGCCTCACCCACAGGCATCGCCAGCCTCCCTGACCCATCTCAGTGCTCGGATTCCCGGGATGCGCGACTCGACTGGACCCCCGCGCCCCCTCCCCATGTAACGTAGGCTCGCCTCCTCTCTAACATCTGCAGCCCGGCTCCGGCACTCCCCACACACCCCCTGCCCGGCCGCCGGCCCCGGGGCCGTGGGGCACAAACTCTTCCCGGGGAAGATCAGTTCCTTTTTTATACACGGTCGAGTGTCACTGTCCCCTGCTCCAGAGCCCCCTTCCTGGGGGATGCTGCTGCTTCCCCGGCTCCACGGGGAGGGCTGGGGCTTGTGGACCCCACCTTGTCCCCTGGTTTTGGTCCCTTGGGGCAGTGGGGGGCCAGAAGCCCCCGGGCACGGCCCCCCTGTACCCTGGTCTGTGTTTACATGCCCGGCTCCCTGCAGTTTACAGCCCCGTTCCCTGCCTGCCAGGAGGCTCTGGCTGCTGCACAGGGACTGTCCCCAGGGGAGCCCAGTGGGGATCCCCTGGCTCCCAGGTGGGCAGCAGAGGCCTTGAGCAGCCCGAGGAGGGGCACGGTGGGGGGTCACAGGTGGCCTTTTTCTCTTAGTGGCTTCTCCAAGGGCTATTCTCCAGGTTGGGCTCTGTGCCTGCTGCTCCTTTCTGACACTAATTCCTGCCACGGGGTGGGTTTGGGATGGGATCACGCTGTGGAATTACACACGGGCTCCTGGTCCTGGTCCATGTTGGTGCTGGGGGGGGGCAGATGGGGCTGCCCCAGTGCCCTCCTGCCCCAGGCTGGGCTGCCCCACCCTGGGGGTTTCACTGTGCCAAATCCCCCCTGGGCTCCGAGCCTGGCCTCGTCCTCCTGGGGGGCTGTGGTGACGCCGGCTCTGTCCCCTAGCCCATGGTGGCTGTTCCCACGGGGCTCAGCTGGCCCCTGCCCCTCTCCTTTTGGGGACCTGTGGCCCCCCCGGGCTCTCTTGCGGTACGTGTGTGGCTGGGGGGGTTCGGGCTCTGTTGCTGCCGGCCGAGGCCGGGGCTGTAGCGTCCCTGGTAGAACCCCACCCCCCCAACCTCATCTTTTTTGTTTTTGGTAAGATGAATTTAGCATTGTTTAGTTATTAAAAATACTGGTTTTTAATATTGAAAATAAAGCATTTAATATCAGCTGCCTGGGCTGCAGGTGTTTGCTGAGCCTTGGAGCCAGGTGAGTGCTGAGCTGCAGAGGGGCACGATCAGGGTTGGGGGTGACCCCATTTGGGAGTGAGTCAGAGCCTGGGACAGGGTCGAGGTGAGAAGTACAGCCTTTATTGATATGATCCAGATGGGCTGATCCCTGCTGGGAGTCCATCTCCCAGGACAGCAGGGACCAGCTGTAAGGCCCAGGGCTGAGAGCCCCTCACTCCCTCCCCGTTCTCCTTAGCAAAGCATCCTCCCACCCAAACTGGGAGTCACTCCTGTCCCCCAGTCACGGGGGGAGCTCGGCACTGGTTTGGGGCAGCAGCATCCCCAAGCAGGGTGTGACAGGGACCCACACCACCCCGTATGCCCCCCAGGAAGGGCAGGGGCTGAGCTGGGCCCTGTTCTGGGAGAAGCGGGGACAGAGGGACAGCCCCAGTGATCCCCACTGGCCCCGGCTCGGGGGGAAGCGGCTCCAGGCTGAGCCTGGCGTTGGCGGCAGCGCGGGGTGCCGGGGCCAGCTGTGCCAGGGGGGCCGTGGCTGGAGCACCGGGTGCCCCCCACCCTTAGGTGGGCGGCTTGCGGAACACACTCCAGGCGTGGAAGCAGCGGGTGAAGGGCCAGGGCTCGTTGCCTTTCCGCACCAGCCGGAGCTTGCGGGGATGTGTGGGGTCCTTGGAGCGCATGTGCTGGATGTAGACCTGGGGCAGAGCGTTGCCATGGGGGTCCTGGCCCTCACCCACCTCCGGGGTTGGTATTCCCCAGTCCAGCGCTCTGCAGCACCCAGGTCAGGGCCCTGAGGGGAGATGGAAGTGCCCAAATCCTCCCCCACACAGTCCCAGGATGGAGGGAGGTCTTACCTGGCATGCCTTGAGGCTCAGCTTGATCTCCACCTGGCTGGTCTGGGTGCCCACCCACATGTAGACCTGCAGGAAGGATCAGCAGCTGAGCTCAGCCCACAGAGCCTCTGGAAGGTCTGGGCCCAGGACAACCTCATGCTCCCAGCTCACCTCCCGCCCGTTGTCCAGCAGCATGATGTCATCATCAGCCAGGTCATCCTGGCAGAAATCTGAGCACTTTTCTGACACAGAGAAATAACCTTTCTCATTGGAGCATCTGCAGGGAGATGGACAGGGACAGCATCAGGCATGAGTTTGTTAGGACTCGGCTCATGCAGAGGGCAGGGATGTGATGGAGCAGCTGTTCTGGCTGGTTGGTTCCCAAGGGCTTTGTGGGAGGAAGGGAAGCAGCCCAGACTGGAGCATTCCCCTCCAGGCCAGTGCCCACCTGAAGAGCCGTGAGTGCTTCATGTAGTCAGCATCTTCATCGTAGGGCTTCTGGCCCCCAATGCCCACCCAGAAGAAGTTTTCAGGTTCCTCTCCCTCGTTGATGACCTGAAAGGGCAGGAAGAGGGCTGAGTGTGGCCTGGGTGGCCACTGTCACCCAGGTAAGGTGGCAGTGAGCCCTGCTCACCTGTTTGCTGTAGGAGCCATCAAACATGTGGTTCATGATGTCCTCAGCCAGCTTGGCCTCATCAGGGTCAGCTGCCCGGCCCACCCAGGTGTAGACAATGCCCTGGTTGTCCGTGCTCTCAAAAGGCACCTGGGGGACAGTGGAGTCAGGGCTGCCATGGGGGGCAGGAGGGCACCCAGGCAGCCCTGAGGATGCTCAGCCACGAGCAGTACCTTGAGGATGAAGCAGAACTCGGAGTTGAGCAGAGCAGCGTCTGTGTTGATCTGGATGCACCTGGAGACGGAGCCACCGAGGCACAAATCAGAGGGACAGCCAGCAGCTGTGCCCACCAGCAGGTATCCCACCTGGATCTGGCACCTGTGGGTGCTGCCTGGCACTGACCTGGTGCAGAGGGCCCCGCCGTTGGTGCGGATGTGGTACAGGCTGGGCTGGGGAGTGCTGACCCGGTCCTTCCGCTTGCCCCGGTGGATCACAAACCTCCTCTTGAAGTGCGAGAGGAACTTGGGGTTCTCCTGCTGCTGGGTCATGCGCACCACCTGCGCAGGGGTGGGAGTCAGAAGGGGCATAGGGACTTCCCAAACACAGCTCCAAGCCCCAGCTGCACCCCCTGCCAGCTCCCATCTCTGCTGCTGTCCCCTGCCTCAGCCTGAGGGGCAGAGAGAGGATGGAGAAGAAGAGAGGCAAAGCTGGGGCACCCCTGTGTCACCCCCAAACTGTGTCACCTCCAGCTTGCCACGGAAGTGACTCTCAAACTTCTTCTGGAGGCTGAAGGTGAAGGTGAGCCAGCCCATGTTGGAGGCCTCGCGGCCCTGCCAGAAGTAGACGATGCATTGGGAGTCCTCCTCGGGCTGCTTCTCCTCCTCTTCTTCCTCACCCTCCTCTTCCCCTTTGCCTTCATCCTTCTTCTTTTTCTCTTCATCCTCCTCATACTCCACTGGCACCCAGTACCTGAGGGCAGGAACAGGGAGTGATGTGAGGGATGGGACAGTCAGGAGGACTGGGCAGGGACATTGGGAACAAGGTGGTCCAGCAGCCCCTGAAAGGGGACAAGCCAGCTGTCACCTGCACAGGAAGACGTAGCAGTCATGGGTGTGGAAGTGGCCAAACTCCTCCTCGGGCAGGCGAGTGAATTTCTTGCCCTCCAGCACGAAGCCCTCCATACCATCCAGGTCCTCGTTCCACTCCTCCATCAGCTGCTCTGCCTGTGGCCCCATGAGCTGCGTCAGCCCCCCAGCTCCTCCATCATCACCCGGCCCCACACCATGGGGGATTTGTGGGGGTCCCCAGCCCTACCTCGCTGAGGGGCATGGGGGGCTGGCGGGGCAGGAAGAGCGCGGTGAGGTCGGCCTTCATCTGGTCCTTCTTCTCGGCGTCCTTGCGGACCTTGCCAGCCAGGCCGCCGTCCTGCAGCACTGTCTCGGCATTCCGGGTGTAATCCACGCGCAGGACGTCATCCCAGTTCTTGAACTTGGACTTGAACACCTACATCACAGAATCAGTAAGGATGGAAAAGACCTCCAAGATCATGGAGTCTAACCTGTGACCGATCCCCACCTCATCAACCAGACCAGAGCACCGGGTGCCATGTCCGGTCATTCAAAGTGTAAACTGGGGAGCAGGTAACAGACCCTCGGCCTCAGCCCCCTCCCAGGCACCCAGCACCCATCTGAGGGGTCCATGCCCACCTGGCACTCGGTGCCCTCCAGGTTCCTGGTGACCATGGCATGCTTGGGCCGGTGCAGCATGGTGCACAGCTCCTGGCTCAGCTTCAGCGCCGCCGCCCGCACCAGCCGCGACGACTTCCTCCCGATCCAGATGAAGACGTCGGACCAGCAGTCCAGGATGTACACACTCTTGGTGTCCAGCAGGCTCTGCAGCTGAGGGCACCGCAGGGGAAGAGGGGTCAGGCACCTGCAGGCTTTCCCAGCTGGAAAACCCTGCCTGCTCCCGACAGAGCAGAGCATCCCCCAGCAGGTGCTGCTGGCTGAACCTCCCTCTCCCAGGGCACAGCTGGAGGCAGAAGGGGCATGAAACCAGTCTCACTGGTCAGACTGGGAGAACCTCCCCGCCCCGACCTACCAGGCGCATCTCTGGCATCAGATCAGCCTTCAGCCTCTTCTTGTGCTCCACGGAGAGCTTGTAGTTGATCTGAGGAAGCTCCAGGTAGCCCAGACCAAGGCCGACCTGCAGAGGGGATGGGGACAGAGGTGAGTGGAGGCTGCAGGCTGCAGGCCTGTACAGCTGGGGACGGGCTGGTGGCCCTATGGATGCAGCTCCCCACCTTGTACAGCTTGGGCTTGTGGGGCTGGAAGTCATCGGGGACACAGGGTCGGATCTCCTCAGGCTGGCCCCCCAGCACCTCCCAGAATTCAGGGGTCTCCTGGCCCTGGGTGAGCAGCGTGATCTCAGCCTTGCCCTTCCGCTCGTTTTTGTTGATCTTCTCGGCGAAGAGCCTGCAGTGGGAGCAGGTGAGATGGCAGCTGGGCTCCCCACACCCCGGCATCCCCACCAGCCCTACCTGGCCTTGGTGGTGCTGCTCAGCGTGGCCTGGCTCCCACGCCACACCAGGAGGTCAAGGCCATGGTCCAGGAGGAAAACAAACCTGGTGAAGAGAGGTGAGAGGAGTCAGGAGAGAATGGGGTGTGCTGAGCATCCTCCCCATCCTGGGGGTCCCTGCAGGGCACCAAGGGGGGTTTGAACCCATAATCTTGTTGAAAGGTGCTGCATAGCCCATTTGCACCACAGAACTGCAGCTATAATGTCTCAGGTGGATTCTGCTGAACCTTCTGCAAGGTTCCTCTGTCCCCTGGCCACTCACCGAGGGTCCAGTGATGTCCCTTTCAGTGCCACCGGCTCCAGCTTGACATTCTTCTTCCCATAGACACGGTAGAGCCTGGGGAAGGGACAGTCATGGTGGGACATGGGGCACTGCCTGCCCCACACATCCCCCCAGCCCCTGTCCCCAGCTGTACCTGGTGACATATTGTGTGTCCTCAACGGTGAAGAAACCGCTGGCTGTGCCACCCTCGATGTAGGAGATGTCATTGTCGAAGACCTGGGGGCAGGGAGGGGGTGAGGGTGGGACAGGAGGGGTCAGGGGCTACAGAGGAGCTGGGGGTTGGCCTCACCTGCAGGAACTCTTCACTTTCATCCCCCATCTCCTCCCGGATGCTGCGGCACTCAGCCCCCAGGTAGTTGCGGAGGTTGACGGCGTGGATGGCGGAACACGCCTTCTTGTCCAGTGTGGCCTCCTGCCCGATCCAGTAGTAGATCTCCCAGTTCAGGGAACCATTCTCATCCAGGAACGTCTGGGAAGGACAGGGTGTGAGATGGGATGGCTACAGCTCCAGGCAGGGGATGCAGGGGACCCTTGGTCCTCTCCGGGTACCTTGAGCACGATGTAGCAATCAGCTTCGTAGAACTTGCCGTGGAAAGCCTCGTCCACCAGCGTGGGCACGAAGTTCTCGATCTGCCAGACACAGAGGCCGGGCAGCTGCCCCACGTCCTCGCTGAAGAACTCTGAGTAGTCCAGCTGTGGCTTCTCCAGGCCCTGGTCCCAGCGCCGTGTCTTCAGGTCCGGCGCCTTCGCCTCCCCACTCTCCTGTGGGACGGGAACAGGTCAAATTAGGGACAACCAGAACCCTGCCGGCACCCAAGGTAGGCCAGGGACATCGTGATGCCCTCAGGGCCCCTCTCCCACCCCAGACCCTACCTCTATCTTCTTATTCTTCTCCTGGGCCACATCTGACATCCCCTTCAGCACCTGCTTGGCCTGGTCATCCTGGGCAGAGTCCTTGCGCCGCCGCAGCCGCATCTTGCGGGCCAGCGGGTCCTTGGTGCTGCTTCCTGGGGACACGGGGACGGGGTGAGAGGCAGCCTGTGGGGCACCCTACAGAGCAGGGATCACTTCCCAGCCTCTCCCAGGGCTGTGCCAGGCTGCGTGCCCCCATCCCTGCACGCGTACCCGCGGCGGCGGCGGCGGCGACGGTGGCGGGGGAGGCCCCGGCCAGGCGGAGCTGGTTCTGCAGGGAGAAGTCGATGTTGTACCACTCCGAGGAGCGATCCGCCGGCTTCGGGGGCATCACCAGGTTGGGGTTCTCACGCACGTCCAGGATCTGCCAAGGAGGGCACAGAGACCTGGCTGAAGTACGTTTGGGAGTGTGGCATGAGATGGAGACCTCCGGAGCACTCCAGGCTTCAGTGAGATGAGGGGATGTGGAAGGAGCTCCACGGCCTGCCTGGGCTGAACCATGTGGCAGATTGCAGGTACTGGCCCTGAGCTCCCCTGCCCTCACCTCATCCAGCCCACCCTACAGCCCTGGGCTCCCAGGGAGGTGCTGGGGCTGTGGTGGAGCCAGCCCAAGGCAGAGAAGGACTGGTGCCCACCTCCACATCCGTCAGGAAGTGGATGGCCTCTGGCAGCGTCACCAGGCGGTTCTTGTTCAGCACCAACTTCCTCAGCTTGGAGCACCTGTGGGACGGTGATGCTGGTGACAGGCCAGCCCAGGGTGACCTGTGACTCCACAACCTCTGTGTTCCCTCTTAGGGACACAGCAGATCCAGTTGTGTGTTCCTTACCTGCACAGGCTCTCAGGGATGAGCTCCAGGTTGTTGTTGGCTGCCATGAACTCCTCGAGGTTGGTGAGCTTGCCAATGCCTGAGGGGATCCCGTCAAAGTCCAGCTTGTTGGAGTTCAGGTACATCTTCTTCAGCTTGGTCAGCTTACAGATGGCCGACTGGGGAAGAGGGAGATGGTGAATGAGGGAGAGCCATGGAACCACGAGCAGGGATGGCACACAAGGGCAGGGCCATACAGGTAAGGAGGTGAGCTGGTTGCGGGACAGGTTGAGGGTCTCCAGCTGGGTCCACTGGTCGATGCAGAGGGACAGCTCTGTGATCTGGTTGCTGCTGAGGTTGAGGCGCCGCAGGCTGCCCAGGGTGTAGAGACACTCAGGGACACGGCTGAGGTCGTTGCAGGACAGGTCCACATCTGGTGAAAGAAACAACGGGGTGACACCACCAGCCAGACCAACACTGGGGTTGGAAGAGCTCCCGGAGGGCTCTGTGGGGTTGGATGCCCCAGCCCTACCTGCCAGGTTCACCAGGGCCTCGAGGCTGGTGGGCAGGTTGCTCTGCGTGCGCTGGGTGTTGCGGAGGTGCAGGGTCTGCAGGGCCGTCATGGCCGGGAGCTGCCTGAGGACCAGGGAGAGCCACAGGGCAGAGAGAGCATCAGGATGGAGCAGGAACCTCAGTGCCAGCCCTGCCAGCCTAGGAGCCAGCCTGGGGAGCGGGGCTGTACCGGAGCTGCGCGTGCAGGAGGGGGTTGTTGTTGAGGATGAGGGTCTGTAGGTGCACCAGGCGCCTCATCTGCGGTGGGAGACTCTCCAGCTTGTTGTCACTCAGGTCCAGGTAGAGCAGGTCAGTCAGGTTGATGAAGAGCTGGTTGGGGATGGTGTCGATGCTGCAGGGATATGGGGAAATTCAGGAGTGCCCAGGACCTGCCCCGGGTCTCCTTTGAGGAGGGGCAGAGAGCAGGAGCCAGAGCAAAGTGTGACCAACAGAGGTGGCCATGGCCAGGAGGGATAGATGGTCACTCTAGCCTGGACCCACCTGTTGTGGCCAAGGTTAAGGACCAGCATGTTCTTGGCATTCTCCAGCTCCCTGGGACACTCTGTGAGCTGGTTGTAGCTCAGGTCCTGGGAAAATGGGAGCACAAAGCAGCAGTCACCCTCAGCCCCACAGCCAGCCACCAGCAGCCAAACCTCAGGACTGGGGGGTATCTCCAGGGGCACAGCAGGAGCTGGAGCAGCACACAGGGAACCCAGGGAGCCCACCCATGGCATCAGCCTTTAAAGGAGGCATTGCCAGAGGGTCACCCTGCCAACAGCCAGCTGCCCTGCAGCTCAGCCATGGGCTTGGGACTGGTGCTCCTAAGGAGCACAAGGAGCCACCAAGGTGCAGGAATGGGACCCAGGAGTCTGAGCTGGCTCCTGCATCAGCTGAGGAGGCTCTGCACCCACCAGCACTGAGAGGTCATCCAGCTGGAAGATGTCATCAGGGACTCCTGAGTTCTTCAGGCTGTTTGCACGAGCCACAATTGCCTGCAAAGGGGAGAGAGGCAGGAATGCAGCTGCCTGCCGAGCCTTCAGGTGCCCAGGTATGATCTTTGCGTGCCCTCAGATCCCAGAGGTGCCTGGGGACCCCTGAGGCAGGAGGGGGACACTCACCCGGAGGCAGGGCAGGCCGGAGAGCTCTCCATGGAGCGTGGTGAGGCTGTTGTGGCTCACGGAGAGGTGTTCCTGCAGGGAAGGCCCAGACAAGCCCCAGTGAGCAGAGAGAGGAGCTGGGGCTGTGCAGAGCAAGGGTTGAGCCCCCACATCAATGCAGAGGCTCCTCCATCCCAGGAGAGTTGGGGACTTGTGAAGCCCTGTCACACACAGGGCTGCTGGGACACTCCCAGTCCCAAACTGGTCGGTTGGCCCAGTGTACCTGTGCTGCCTCCACATCCCTCATCCCCTGGGGTAGCCCTGGCTGGACACCTCAGCCCTGCTGTGGGGTTTGGGGTGCTCTGGGATGCCCAGAGCTGGCCCACACAGTCCCTGTGCACACAGATCCCAGTCCTTGGAAGAGCCTCTCTCTGGGTGATCTGGAAACGGGCAGACGTGGGCACTGCTGGGTAGGAGGAATTTCCCTGGGAAATGTTTTGCTCTGAGCATCACCAGCCCGGCTGTTGCCTGCTCAGGAACACAAGGCACTGGCAGGCTGTGGGCGGGATGCCAGGATTTCAGTCTTGCTGTGGCCCCCGAGCATCTGGCAGGGCTGGCAGGAGTGGCACAGAGGGATTCCCTGCACCTGGCATGGGGATGGGGACTCCTGGCAGCGTTTAAAGCACTGAGTATGCCTGACACTGACAGGAGGAGGTCCCTGATGTGCTCTGGACACCACCAAAGCCAAGCTGAGCCATGACTCCACCAAGGGCCTGGTTGAACCACTCAAAAAACAAAGCCAGGCAGCTGCCAGCTCCTGCTTTTTATATACTTTAGCAAAGGAGAAGGGAAAAAAGCCCCCAAAACCTTGATTGTCCCCATTGTGAGCATCACCCTTCCCTTCTGCTACAGGGTAGAGGATCTAAGCACGGTTTTTAATCTGGTTTTCTAGGAAAACAAGGTGAAAAACCAAGTGCAAGTCCATGCCAACCCCACTCCTGACAGCTCCTGCATCCCATTTCAACCACACGTTGTAGCTCAGTGCTATTATTAGACACTGGAGCATCTGCTGCTGAGCCACGAGGCTGGCAGGGAACAGCTCCCTCAGATCCCACGGCCCCAGGGGGGCAGGAGAGCCCCATTCCACCCCAAGACATGGGGCTCACCAGCTTCTGGAGGGCAGCGAGCTCCTCGGGCAGGTAACAGAGCCCCGTTCGGTTCAGCTTCAGCCAGCGCAGGCTCGTCATCGCCTTCACGTGCTCCGGGAAGTACCCGCCCTGCAGGGGAGGAGGAGGAGGGTGAGGACCTGTCCCATGGGATGAGGAGCTGGGGACCTCAGTCTGATTGAGGCTCTGTGGTCATTGGAGGTTTGGGATCGAGCAGTCCTATGGGGCTGGGAAGTGTGGGGTCATGATGACCCAGTCCTCAGGGATGGGGAGCTGTGGGGATTGGGATCGAGCAGTCCCATAAAACTGGGAACTAGAGGGCTGAGATCACCCAGTCCTAAGAGACTGGGAGCCATGGAGACCCAGTCCTGTGGGATCAGGATCTGGGATCACCCAGCCCTGTGGGATCGGGATCTGGGATCGCCCAGTCCTATGGGATCGGGAGCTGGGATTGCCCAGTCCTACGGGATCAGGAGCTGGGATCGCCCAGTCCTACGGGATCGGGAGCTGGGATTGCCCAGTCCTATGGGATTGTCCAGCCCTGTGGGATGGGGAGCTGGGATCGCCCAGCCCTGTGGGATGGGGAACTGGGATTGCCCAGTCCCATGGGATCGGGAGCTGGGATCGCCCAGTCCCATGGGATCGGGAGCTGGGATCGCCCAGTCCCATGGGATCGGGAGCTGGGATCACCCAGCCCTGTGGGACCGGGAGCTGGGATCACCCAGTCCCATGGGATCGGGAGCTGGAGGCTCGGGGATCACCGGTCTCTCCGGGACCCCGTGGGCTGAGGGCCGGGTTGCTCAAACCACAGCGGCTCGATGGGGGTCAGGGATCGCCCAGCCCCGCAGTGCCCATGGGGTCGGGACCGGCACTGTCCCAGGTCACCCACCCCGGGCGGGGCCGGGGCCGGGATTCCCCCGCCCCGGGGGCCGAACCAGGCCTGACAGCCCCGCGGGGCGCAGGCCCGCTGGGGCGCTGTGGGCCGGGCTGTCCCCCGCTCCCGCTCCCCCGCACCTTGAAGTCGTTGCCGCTGAGATCGACGCCGCGGACGAAGGGCAGGACGCCGGTGGCCGCCATGGCGGAAGGGCGGGNCGGTGCCATTCCCGGTGCCATTCCCGGTGCCGGTCCCATTCCCGGTGCCGTCGCCTCCTCCCCTCGGTCAGCGGGGTCGGGGGGCTCCCTTCCCGCGGGCCGCGGTACCGCCCCGGTTCCCCGTGAGGCTTTGCGGTAGGGCTGGGTGAGGAGCGGGCGACCCTTCCCCGGCGTGTCCATTCCTCCCCCGGGCTGCCCCTTCCTTCCCTGGGGTGTCCCTTCCCGGGGGTGCCCGTTAGCTGGGGTGTCCCTTCCTCCCCCGGTGTGTCCCTCCCCCGGGTGTCGCTTCCCCGGGTGACCCTTGCTCCCTGGCCGCACCCAGCCGTCCCGGCGGCGGCGGGAGCCTTTGTCCCGGAGGAAAGCGGGCCAGCGGAACCCTTTGTTCCCCAAACCGTCCCGCCCCGCGGCTGTGCCTGTCCCGGGCACACAGGTCCCCCAGCTCGAGGTGACACTCCTGTTGTCCGCAGGGTGACCATGGCGGCGTTTTGGCAGCAGCGGGGCAGGCGGCAGGAGAACGGCGGGCTGGGCAGTGTCATCGACGGGCTGGGCAGCGTGTTCGATGTGCTGCTGGCCAACGCCAGGCTGGTGCTGGGCGTCAGCGGCGCGGCCGTGCTGGCCATCGCCACGCTGGCTGTCAAGAGGGTAAGGCTGGGGCGGGGATCAGAGCACCAGAAGATGTCCAGGAGAGTTGGGTTGGTTCCAGTGTGGTGGGGCAAGATGTGCCCCAAACCTCGATGTTTGCTCCTGAGATGGTTCCTTGCATATGGCACAAATGCCACCGGTGATGGCAGCAGTGCCATGGGCATGGAGCTGCCTGCTCCCACCCAGATACATGTGGATAATGGACCCAGATACATGTGGGACCATGTATCCCTGTTTGCCTGGAGCATTTGGGATATGCTATCCCATCCCAAAAGGCAGCTGGGACTTAAGTTGTATTTGGGTATCTGTTTTCCATGTAAAACCTGCATGAAGGTTTTACATGGAAAACAGATAAAACTTTTGGCTGCCCCCCAAACTGGGTGTTTTTCTGAGCAGACGCCTTTGAGTGAGGCTGTCCCCCAATATATGTGCTCCAGAGAGGCTGTTGTCACCCATAATTCATAGAAAACAAAGATAACATCTTGTCCTCTTGGGTTTTCCTTCCCTCCAGCTGATCGACCGAGCCACCAGCCCTCGGGATGAGGGCGATCCCAAAGCTGAGCAGAAATCCCTAGAGGAGAGCTGGCAGGATTTGGCATTGATCAAGACAACACCAAAACCCCCCAAGAAGCAGAGAAGGGAAGACCTCAGCGAGCCCCTGCTCTCTCCAGCTCGGCCCCTGGTGCCAGGTGAGGCTCTGGTGCCCAGCCAGGAAGATCACCTTGGTGTGCTCTGGGCGGCCGTGCCGGAGCTCCGCGTTATTTTTAGCTCGGTGTCCGGAAAGCCAACCCCACTGAGCCTCCTGGGAGGCTCCCGAGCCACAGCCCCTTTTTAGGCAATGCCTGTGGAAACAGGACCTCAGCAGGACCTCTGGTGACACCCAGGGTATCCTGGCAGGGGCTCTCGGGGTTTGTTTCCTCTGGAGCAGCGTTGGCTGTGCTCGTTTTCTGGGTCAGCTGTGCCTGCAGGAAGGTGTGCTGGGGAGCTGCTGCAGACAAAGGCTGCCTTGTCCAGCTTCCCGTGGAGATGGCATTTTTCCAAGTGGGAAACTGGCCCAGCTGGGTCCAGGGCATGTCCTGAGATAATGGACCCAGAGCAGGATTGTCTGTAGGATCCTCATGTGAGGAGGTGGAGGGGCAGGCACTGGTCTCTCTGATGACCAGTGACAGGACATGAGGGAGCTGCAGGAGCTGTGTCAGAGAGGGTTAGGTTGGATATTAGAAAAAAGTTTCTTCCCTCAGAGGGTGTTTGGGCACTGCCCAAGCTCCCCAGGGAATGGGCACGGCCCCAAGGCTGCCAGAGCTCCAGGAGCATTTGGACACCACTCCCAGGGACAGCGTGGGATTGTTGGGGTGTCTGTGCAGGGCCAGGAGTTGGACTGGATGATTTTCGTGGGTCCTTTCCAACTCAGCATATTCTGTGATTCCCTGACCCTGGCAGCAAGTCCCTTGCCTGGTTCCCATCCCTGGCTGAGGAGTGGGGCTGGGAACAGTCAGGTTTTGGGGTTGGTTTGGGCTCTGCATGGCTGAGAAGTGCTGTTAACATCAGTGGGCTCGACGGGGGCCCTTGGTGAGGTTGGTGTCACCTCCAGAGGGATGGGCTGAGAGCTGGGCACCCAACTTGTGCTGCTGAGGGTTTCAGATGATGTGCTCAGAGCTATGACTTCTCCTTTCCCTTCTCACAGATCCCAGGGGCTCCTCTGCCCCTCTGGGGGCTCCTCAGGTCAAGTCTAGCCCCCTGCGCTGCCTCACGCTGCAGGAGAAGCTCCTCTCACACAGCAGCCAGCTGGCTGTGCCTGAGATCCAAGTGTCCCTCATCCCACAGCTGGCCAGGAGCATCTGCACCCAACTGCAGAACTTCCTGCGGAGCAAGTTCCCAGAGCTGCCCTTCGGCCGCCTCTTCCTCAGCGGAGCCCTGCTCGATGGCCTCGAGGTCCTGGCAGCTGACCACGTCCACCTCATGCTCCCAGTGGTCCTTGATGCTGGGCTCTGGAGCCTCATCTCGGGAGAGGACACCGTGGTGAGGAACCCCCAGTACTGGATGATCAAGAGGATCGATCTGGGGTATTTCCCTCGTGGCTGCAGCCCCTGGGACAGGTTCATTGTGGGCCGGTACCTCTCCTCCAGCGTGCTCAACGAGACCCTCCACAAGCTGCTGGTGGCCTCCATCAACTGGCCTGCCATTGGTGGCCTGCTGGGCTGTGCCATCCACCCCATCGTGGCCTCCCGGGAGCTGAAGCTGGAAGTCAAACACGATCAGGTTGATCTGAGCATCACCCTCTTCCCAGTGGTGGAAATGGAGGACAAGGTTCTTCTGGCTGTTCCTCCTGAAGGACTGGTGGAAAACCTCTGGCTGGAGAGCTTTTACAGGGCAGAGGTCTCGAGGGTGAAGGAGCTGGATGCTGGTGACTCCGGGGCTCGGCAGCTCTGCCTCCGCATCCTGAACGGCGTCTGCAAGAGCCAGCCCAGGCTGCACAAACTGGGGGGCAGCCCCGTGACCCACATCATCCTGCACCTCAGTGACACTGCCTCGGACTGGGCAGAGGACAGCCTTGCTGACAGGTTCCAGCAGGTGCTTGAGGAGCTGGTGGCCTCCCTGGAGAAAGGAGTCCTGCCTTCCTATTTCAACCCCAAAGTCAACCTGTTCTCTGGGCTGTTGGAAGAGGAAATTGATGAGATGGGCTTTGTGCTCTACAGGGCCATATCTGAGCCAGAGGTCCTGCTGAAGTGATCGGTGTGTTGGGAGCTCCTGAACGTGGGGTGTTGCTCCCCTGCCTGCTGCTCCCTGCTGTGAGGGCTGTGATGCTTCTAGTTGACTAGTCAGTAAGAGGCAAAGTTCTTGCACTTTATGAGGAAAAAAACATTTCCTGTGTGACTAAAACGTGCCTGAGCAGAGGTGGGTGTTGGCAGAAGGAGCCTTTGGCTCAGAGGCTCTGCTGAACCCGGGGTGAGGGCAGCCCACGCCACGCATGTGAGTTCTGTCTGCTGGGAGCCCAGTGAAGCATGTTTGGTCTCTGGCTCCCAGTGTCCTCTGCCTGTCCCAGCTGTCAGGTTCCCCTCAGGCTCTGAGACCAGCTGGAGCTGGAGGGGAGCAGCCCTTTCCTGCTGCTGTGTCCTGCAGACCCCTCAGGTGCCATGTCCTGGGTTGGTCCTGTCACCAGCACCCTGTGTGGCCTCACTGTGCCAGCACTCGGGGCAGGGGGGAGCCTTACCCACCTGTAGGATTTTGCCAATCCACCC